>JAUJYS010000324.1:0-25177 GCA_033995665.1 Melogona broelemanni
AACTGGGCCGATTCGATGACTTGTTCTGCAGCTCCCGGAGTGACATCTTGGTTTCCCTCTTTATGCAGTCCAGCCATTTGTGCGTGGTCGTCCCCTTTTACTCCACTTATCTTCCCAAGCATGAGCTCCTTTCCTAGGGAGTTGGTCGTCGTCGCCCGCATGACATGCCCAAAATATCGCAGTTGGTTTTTAAGGACCACTGACTAGTGAGCATTTCGGCTTAATCCTGTCTAAGACTGACTGGTTGGTCTGCTTTGTAGGTACAGATGTATTATTCTCTACGTTAATTCAATGTTCATCTATGATATAATTAAAACTTTATGAGCACGATAAAAAAACCCACAAACATACGATGCACATAATTTAATATATTTAATTTAATTTACGTTCATCGTATGTTTGTGAATTTATTAATAAACTTTAAATTTTTATGTAGCTAGTTTAAATTGTTTTTGTTTTTTCTCGTGCAAAAATACATAGCATATAAACGAACTTAACGATATTACGATTTAGACTTTCGCCTAAAAGTGACGTCATGTTGGTTGGCTGGTTGGTTGTCCTGACCAGAACAACACGCTCACTCCCACGAAAACCACCTACAGTTTTTAGAACGTCGTTCCACTCGAACAGACAGGGGGATTCTAAAAGAAAGAGAAGGCGTGGAAGCAGAAGCACTACAAGAACGTCCCAATATAAAATAGATCCCACCCTCCGCCTCTCGTCGTTGCAAATGGTGGTTAATGTCCGCCATATTTTATGTCCTCTGCACGGAATCCAGACAAATGCGTCCGTGGACCATCTTATTTATTCGATCGTGCGTAGACAGACGTGATGCAGTCAGTGTCTCTCTCCCTGTGTACAGCAGCAGCCGGTGGCTATTTTGCCCATCACTTTAATCTATGGTCATACGTTATCGCAAGACGACCGCGACAAAAAAGAAACTTGCCTTTTAAGAGGAAACTGGCTACTTTACTGCCAGAACTAGCTATCAATTTGTTCCTCTCCGCTCCTACCTGTTTTACTATTTTTATGGTTGCAATGTCGTGATTTGGTACCCTGGTGAACCGTCTACCCTCTGTGATTTCGTCTCATGGACATCGGAAAAACAATCCTAAATTACGAAAAGGGGCAGTAGATTCTAAATAATCGTATGGTCTTTGTGCAATCGTAAGAAATTCTGTAGTATATTTAAAAACCAGGCTGTCACGATCCGCTAAACGTGTCGTAACTTGTCCTATTTACAACATAGGTTCTTCACGTTTACATGTGAGATTTAATCGCAATCTTCTTGAGTTGTGGTGGCTCGTCATTATTTTCTAGTTATTACAGGGCGACAAATATTTCTGTTAAGCGAAACGTATTTCTACATGAGACCAAAAATGTGTTTTCTGTATTAGTTAGTTTAATATTCTTCGATGAAGTTCCATCCACTAGTTGGCTCCATACTGTATAATTAATGTAGTTTTTTTCTTGCATGAGCCTACGCATAGCATGTTCGATTACACTCTATACGCTATTGGTAACCTCAATGTAGGTTGTGTTGCCAGATTCGTTTTTCTACTAGTATGTTGAACACCTAGCACACTGCACACCCAGCTGGCTTATTGCTAGTTGCAGCTGGTGCTATTGGTACAGATTTTACTTTGCATGCATTGCCCCTGTATAACTCTAATTCTATAAATATATATTTATGTTCGTTTAGACATGCCGACTGTGTAGTTGTGTTCGTATAAACTGTTCTAGGGCGACCCAATAAATGCCATTGAAAGATTTTACGGCTCACTCATTCAAACTGGTTTGCTGCCGGTTCGCGTTCTATTTAGTAGTCGCTTCTGTGTTACCTGCATGTAACCGCTTCCAAAAATGCGTCAATCAACCGTGATACTATATACCTTGCACACCTTATACACGATTTGCTAGCTCGCTTCTTGGAGAGGACCGCAGCTTTATCGCACTGGTGAAACCAAGTTGCTCCTCAATACTGCTCTGGTAGCTTTGACTCATATTGATGTCCAAAATTCCATTTATTGTAAACTATTCTTACATGTACGTGTACTTGAAAAAATGCAAAGTATGTTGGAATGGAAAGCATTTGTATCGCTTGATCATTATGAAATTATTCATGGCTGACCAAACTTCGCCCAAAACTCCTTAGCATTTGGAAAATATAATAATAATGACATAATATTAGAATAATAATATTTTTTCTAATAATTTCAATAATTTCAAAAATGCAATTTTTTTCGGTGGGCATGTTTACAACACCTCATAGTCAATGTCTAGGCATGGACTAAGGGGTGGTTAATTCCTCTCTGGCAGAGAGTGACGACAGAGGGCGGATGGCCACTGTCAAACCCAATCCCCAATCCCCCAAGCCCCAATGACATTGTCGGTGGGCGGCGTGGGCCCCATAAAAGAACTCAATGTCACTAGAAATTGTTTCGTTTCTCCGTTCGAGACAAAATCATTTAAAACGCTTCAATTTGAGTTGAGGTTCTGCAATTTCTTGAAGAAAACTGTTTTCGTGTGAGGCTGATGACACTTTCGTAAAGGTCATTCGGGTTCGAATCTCGTGTTAGTGCTTGCTCCAACAATTGGTGACATTCGAGAAAATTCATGCCGCACTTAATTTGGTAGGCATCAGGGGCAGGAGTTCGTGAGAACCGAATGCCGGCTTCATGCCTTCCAAAACCTCAAACCGCGACCCTAGCGGTTGAGGTGTCGTAAAAACCTCGGAAACAACAAGATAATCCGCAAATAAGTTAGGACTAATTATGAAGGAAAGATCGTGTTCCCGCTGATTGGTCAGACTTTTATCGTCTGGAAGAGGTTGTTCTCGGCACTTGAGGTACGAAGAGCACCAGCAGGTGTTCCCACTAAAGTGGCGCCGCGTTTCGGGGCTCGACCTGTTCCTCTTAAAAATCTTTCACGAAATTCTTGAAATAAATAACATCTTAATATTTGTTGATTACAAAATTCCTTGTTCAAATGCAATACAGCTGAAAAATTGTAACTAGAAAAAAAAAATATTTTCACGAATTTTGGCATCCGGCTGAAGAATGCAATCGAAGTCTCGGTTAATCTGTTTTGGGAATTCCGTGACAGTACTTCAAAGTTCCAACCATTGTAGCTTTGATTTTTGGTTTACATGGGTAATAACGCACACCTAGAAGGGAATATTCGTGCACACGTGAAAGTCGATTAAATTAAAAACGAGGCAAAATTGATTTAACTGCGAAACAGGCCAATAAATTTGCAGGCAGGTTGGAACTTTACAGCGCCAATTACCAATTGTTAGTTAGTTGCCTCAATAGCCACGAAGTAAAGTGCCGTTTCCCGGTGACAGTTGCTTCCGTTTTATTTTAATCGTGTCAGGCATACGTTACGTGACGCGTATACGGACAACCGAAGTTGTATAAAAGGTATCAATTTTTCCAAGCGATTTTTTATTTTATTTGTTTAGAGTATTATTTTTGTTTTTATTGTCTGAACCCTTGTCTGGAGGCTAGAAAGATAAAGGCGACAGTCGCGACACCTACGTCGGCCACGATCTATCTAACACTATAAATAGGAGTGTCTCTGGGGGGCCAAACCCGAATTATGAATCAGCGCCGCCCAGCGGGAAGCCGCCACAATGCCGCCTCTCGCAGGTGCGTCACATGTGAGAAAAAAAAATATTAAGAAAAACAGGAAAAAATACACAAGTCTTAGAAGACGGGAGCATCTTTCCTCAGCAGGGATAGCCATCGTTGGTGCGTTTTAACATTGTCCAAAGGTGGGGAAAAAACGCTGATGCTCCCAAAACATTGTCTTTAGAAAGTAGTCAAGTTGTTTTGTTAATATAACTTTTACCCTTTATTCTATCCTTGTATGCTAGTGTGTTGTCATCATAGGAGAAACGTATGGTAATTGACAATATAATTATTTATAGAATTTTAGCTAGTGTGGAATCTGAACTTTGATGAAAGCAAAATAATTAAATTAGAAATAAATATACATGTATATATTATCAATAGAATACGTTGATAACGCTGCTTCTAGAATGCCAAACTTAAAAATCACTGTAAATAAATTCTTCATGTGTACGAAAGGTAAGGCGTAATTCCACTCCCCCCCCATAATAATTAAGACTTAGTGAATGTTTCAACAATATTTTTCAACAGTTCGCAATTTTCTTTTATAATACTCAAAATATCAATTTATATTTTTATAATCGCATTTGAAATTATATTTTTCCGATAAAGGGTTCACACTTTCGTGCATGGGACAGGCTTTCCAAGTTGCACTGCAGATTTGTGTATGCTATACGACTGTTAAGTTCGGCTAAACTTACTGTCAGTCAAACAGTCCCCATACCAATGTCAGGTCCTGGCAGTGTTGCCCCATTGTCCGTACAATTAATACCTATAATGTTGTCCGCATGTCCCCATCTCGTATCTAACCTGTTCAGTGAAGAGAAAGCACCTCCATGTACTTAATGTCACGTGCCCGCGCGAGCCCGCGTTCACAAGCCATTGCTGGCGTCGTAAGCCGTGTTAAGCAAACAATAATATAAAAAAGGCGGACAAATTATATCGACGGGACGCCGGCAAAGACAGTCATCGTAAATTAATGCCCGTAACACGACGGGCGGTTTCGTCGAACAAAAGAATGTCAAACGAATAGGCCCGTAGCGCGGGATACACACACAAAAAACAACAATGTGGAGAGAGAATGCATAATGGCGACCATTTCGGAGGGCGATCCAAAATAGACAATTTTGGTAGCTTGCCAACGTGTCCACATAAAAGGTTTTCGAACGTAGTATTCGAAAAACCGCATTTAATTGAAAATGAATCACTAATCTGTAGATAATTCGAAAATATATTCACTTATTTTTTCAAAAATTATATCACGCATTGAATCGGGGGATAATTTCGAGGCTTCATGTGGCGCTGTGGTTAGCGCGTCGAAGCACTAAGACCGAGAGGCGAGTTTCAATTTCCGACCGAAACTTCCGGAATTTTTCGGTTGAAAGAAATTTATGTCTCGAAATGTGACTCTTGCTTGTTCGAAGCCTGGACAAGGCTAAATTACTTTGGGAGCTTGAGATTGAAATAGGCCAATAAGGCCCCTTTTCAGCAAAAAAAAAAAAAAAAAAAAAAAATTAGAGTGAAGCACAGCATCAAGTACGGTTGATTCAGGATTTTATTTATAGAATTTTGTTTTAATCTGTCCAACAATATCGTCCATTGTTCTCGTGCAAATTCTTACATTTCTGGTGGTGGAATTTTTCGGCTACACCAATTCTGGGCGAGCTATTAAAATTCACCTACATAAGTCAACAATAAAATATGCATTCTGCTTGTCAGCAGGATAATTGAAGTTGGACGTTCACATCCAGTGAATCCTCCTGTGCCTTTGCTATTGTGTTGCTATGCACGGGTCAAATTTGACCACTGACCGCATTTTTTATGGGTGACTTCTTCCACGGCTTTCCAGAGATTTGAAATTTTCGTTTTGAATGCAAAATATTTCCCAAGTACTGACGGCATTGGTCACGATTATGCTTTTTTACTGTAAAAAAAATGTACGGAGTCTCCGCCAAAATGCCCCCACTTGACGCTTGAAACGCGTCTTATTACTGAGGAACATTTCGCGTTGTGTGGTTGTCATGGGGAAAGACTGACCAAAAAACGCAGCCGGAGTTTCTATCCTTTTTCTTTTTTAAGCGAAAATAGGTTTCAGAATGTTATTTTGCGAGTTTTTAATGACTATATTTTTTAGTAGGTCAAAAGGTCTAGTGATTTGAGAACTGTTAAATTCGAAACGAAATATTCTCTCGCTGAAAATAATTATTTTATTTGGTCCCTATAAGCAGGTATAAATGCCGGTTTTGTATTTTGGTCCGAGCCAGACTTTTGTCGCGTCTTGCTAATTTTATTAGCTACGCAATGCACACATATTCATGAACACAAAGCCTTATCGTGAGTGCTCAAGTGTTTGTATACGCGCCACGGTGGTGCTTGCATGATTAATGGACGGGATACACCCCTCCAACCAGTGACACTTCCCGCCCACTATCCGTCGGTACAGTGTCGTATGCGAGTAAAAGCGGGGACGCGTTCAAAAATTGAATCCGCCACTTTAATGGTGTCATCTTGTTACATGCAGCATATTGCACTGTACAAATGTAACTACCTATTCCAGATAGAAAAATTGATTTAAAATGTAATACCAAGAACTAACGGAGTAATCTATAGAAATAATCGAGTAGGAGGAGTAGGAGTAATCGATTATTGACCTCTGTTCGTCAATCATCGAAATGTGACTTAAATAGTAATTTATATTTTAATACTGATTACATTGTTCAATTTATCTCATCAATTTTATTTTGTTTTTTATTCTCAACATGAAAACAGAAGTAAATAAATTGTACGAAAAGAAAATTTCGCATAAATGTTATATTACTATAAATAATTCGTTAATCAAAAATGAGTGGAGAAAGGGAAGTTGAATGGCATATTGTAGAAAAATGATAACAGAATTGATAAATTGTTTAAAAAACGACGGTGTGATTGACAAGTCATAGAACATTTATACTAATTTATTGGTATAAAATATTTAGTTATACTTTATATTAGCTAGCAGTCGATTCCAAAAAAAAACTGACTACCGTATTTTTTTTGTGATTAAGAAAATTGAATTCAAGTTGGACTATCGAGCTATGCTGCCAAGACTTGTCGTTGGATCATATTGATTTCCCGTGCCGAACATCCCATCCATCCACCACCCATAGCGCGTGTCACCCGTCATACAGTAATGCAATTACAGTAATAACTGTACCATCCAATCCTACGTAACTCTCCAGAGAACATCGCGTGAATAGTGCGCTAGCAGTGTGACAGAATCGTACTGCTCGATATCTGTAGAAATGTAATGATAGAAACACAACCAGAGTTACCTGCAGTGTGCACTGTGCAAAGCTCTGGAATGAGAACAGTCATTCCAAGTGGAAGCTCCAGGCTGCGTTGCCCATTTAAAAATTCCCAGATTTTCCGATGGTACTGAAACGTTTTTTCCAAATACTAAATGCGTCACAACCTATCCTGGCCCAGTTTTAATAAATGGTATTGAGGGGCAACAAAAATTTCCCTATTTCTCGAGTTTATGATATAAATGAAAAACACGTCTTGTTTGATTATTTACGTACATCGTTATAATTTTACGTAGGATTTTTTATGCTGCTTCGCCCACCTCTATTGTTGCTGATTACTGTCGACAGAAACGCTCCGAGCGGAACATAAGCGGCGGGTCGCTCGCGCTCTTTTGCCAATTACACAAAGCTGCCCCTCTCTAAACGTTACTTGTCCTCATAATTAATTGTCTTCTTTCGGAACAATGTTCGAGAGACGAAAAAAAAAAATAATAATGACCACGCAGTTTGTAACGAGACAAAAAAACACACACCTTGCTGGAGGCACATGTATATACAGTACCCATGTCGAGAGCATTATATGCATGTGGACACACACAATAGGGACCACCACCGTCTCCAAAGAATGTGAATCCAGCATGCAGACAAGCTCAACATGAATGGGTCTTAGCTAATCAGAATGTCGCCACCCGGCAAGCCAATGTCATCCCCGGTGCTCTGCGGTCTACCTGACAAAAATATGCAAGGCTAGATGATATAGCTTCAAATTGAATTTTATCTTTGCAGTGTCAAACGCTTTTTTTAAATTCCGAGACAAAAGTATAGTATTCTCTACTGACCTATTTCCTCCATTTGAGTTTGAAGAATTCCTTGACCCGAATCTTATGTTCAAGTCCAATCCTAAAACAAAGAGTAGCTTTTTTGTTCATCAAAGCGATTTTAAATCCCACGTTTAACATTTGAAACAAAATTTTAAGTAACAACTTAAGTATAGTCTCGTCTTCTACCCCATCCACGTCTTTTCTTTACCTGAATTCCTGCGACAGTCCTGGAACCTGGCAATTGTTCCCCCTTGCTCCCCCTAATGATTTATAACTCCACTTGACCGAGTTCCAGTGTGTGTGGACATGCTGCGTGGTGTAACAAGCAATAAGTCACCGCTGCTTCCCAGAACTTGGAAAACCGTTCCAACACCGGTGCAAAACTTTCTCCTCGACAGAAAAAAAAAGGTTTCTGCGTTTCTCCCGCCCCTCAAACGACTTGCATATTTTCTTGCACGAAACGAATGTCAAACACGAAGATTTGAAGAATCTGGACAATTTTCTTGGATTTATCTCTCCGTGTTAGTCGGGTAATTCTACCAATTTTTCTGCAATTGCGGTATGCGGATCTGGGAAACAAAATGTCCATTTAGCGGACTGTCAAGCAAACTCGCATTGACAATTACTCACATTTCTCGCGAGATATTTATTACCAAGTTTTTTAGTCGCAAGATTCGTCTAAATCTACAGTGTAGGCCAAATGTATTATGAAAATCAAAATGTAACGTTCTATAGAGACGTTCATCTATAATATAATTAGAAAACAAGGTTGAGTTTGTGTGCTTTTTATTTTTGATTGGCTAAAATACGACAACATTATTGGTTCTTCCCCCAACAACTTTAAAAAAGATTTGTAATTGTTAATATGTATTGTCATTGCTACTAAAATTGGCATTGATCTTAAAAAGATAATTCCAAACGAAACATGTGTCTTCTGCTAAATTGCGCTTCAATAAAACAAATTTTCCGCGTTTTTTGTCTTTCTTCCCACGGTCACTCAGACAATCCGAGAGGCCAAGCGAAGTGAATTTTCCTGAATCGAATCAGTCTAGACACCGCAGACAGCCTGTAAAGCGCGACGCACTCGATATATGTCTTTTCCAGACCCGGTAATTCCTAATTACAGGATTATCTTTGGCAAATCTGCGTAATCCCATTTAAGGGGAGTGAACCGAGAGTAACCAGAATCAAGAAACGCCACTGACACAATCCCCTTCCTCCCCATAGTCCCACTCTGGGAGAGACGAAGAGGAGATATCTAATCGTCCTTCCTGACGATCGACAGACGCCCGAATGCAATCATGAGAGAACACAACACGTCGCATTAGTCGCATCGCTGATGGATGAATTCGAAAATGAAGCAAAGTGGGTAGGAAAGAAGGGGACACGTCAGTTCAGGGAGGTAAGTCGTTGGAGAAGTACGACAAAAGACGATGAGGTGCCACGGTGGGTGAAATGGGGGTTGGTTTTTGAGGAGGTGTTCGACAAAATGACAACTTCCAAATCGATGATGTCTGTAGCTCTGCTGAGAGTGATGACCTCTTCTGTCCATGGTCTAACGAACTGGTTTGTTCGATTCGAAAGTATTTGATACAATTGCAATATGATCAAAAGTATTTGATAGTACAATTACAATCTATGGTATCATCAATACCAGCATTTAGATACACTAGCTGATATAGGTTAATGTGATCGCCGCTCAGAGCATTCTGGCGATTTACGTATAATTTTATGTTTACGTATAATTGCGTATGAAACAACGTTTAATTGCAGTAAGAATTGATTGTGATATTGAGGGAGGGAGGGAGAGGGACTAATTAGGAGGGAATAAAATTCCAGTGGCAAAGTCGGGAGTCGAACCCGCGACCACTGGCTTACGAAACCAACACGTTAACCGCACTAGCGGTAGCTTCAGGGTGAAGATTGCAAATGTGAGAGGTGGAGCTATGGCATCTGTACATGACAGTTATTGGTCCATGTCTTTGGATTCCACAGAATCAGCTGGTTCGTTGATGTTGCCGTTCTGATTCTGTGAAACCTAGAATATAAATGTCAAGCACAGATGCCATAGATAAATCTTGCACATTTAGCATCTTCACCGAAACCACAGGCACAGTTATGAAGCTGTCTTCAAAGGTGGCGCTGAGTTCGTCGAGACTACAGTAACACCAACTGGCGGGCATTTCTCTCTGTAAGGAAGAATCGCTGGAAATCGTAGACACAAGACGAAAAAATTGGGGTGAGAGTCGGGTAGAAGAGGGGGGAGAAAGACCACAAGACAAGGACGACGCCACATCGTGAACAGCGGCGTCAGAAGTGAAACGACCCGAAAAAATTCCCTAAGCCCTCCCCCCCATCCACCTCCTCCTTTCGGGGAGAGAGCACGCTTGACCGGGTTCCGACACGAAAGCAAAGCACGCGCTTTCGAACACGGTGACGAACACAGATCTCTGCGCGCGACCTCATCCTCCCTCCCTCGCCGTCTTCTCCCAGGCATCATCCTCCTCCGAACACCAAATCCATATTTTATGGACTATTGGATTGCCGCGACTCCCCTCTGAGGCTAAAGGAACGTGCGCGTGTACACGCTGGGATGGGCAAAGCTCAAGTAAATCAACTAATCATTAGTCCATCAACAGTTTTGTTCTGTGGCACGGGCGACGACGCTGTTGCCGAGCTTCTTCCACATCAGCCACCCCTCTCTCTCTAAACATGCCACTGTGCAAGCTAGTCCAAAGGAATCAATGCATTCGAGCGAATGCCCACCCGATAAACTGGTGGAGAAAACACTAAGATTAAGCCTATTTGTGCTGTGGTCGGATTGTGTGTGTTTAAAGTGATTTGCAAAGAAAAAGATTTTACGTAGAACTTTGCACATCTCAATTAAAATCCACAGTACCGGTATATACGCGTACGAAGACAAGAATGAAATAACTCGTCTCGGTTCGACGAATACTATTGTACAAGTATATCTCAAGTTTATTTTTATTCTTGTCTTCGTACGCGTATATACTGTGGATGTGTGTGTTTATTTGTGGTTTTTTGTTTGTTTTCGACGTCATAAACGCACATAGAACATGCTCAAAGGACGAAGTGTAACAATGTTGATTGACATTGGAAGTGCGGTTGTGTATTATGAGTGCATTTGAAGTTGGTTGGCTAAATATTTTTTTTCTATTTCTCATATATTCAACCACCATATATTTAATTCAAATTCTCTACAAAAATTGGCTAAATAATTTTAGCGAATGTACAAAATTCACTAATAATACCTCCTTAGGAAATGAAATAATTGTCTATAAACAGTATTTATATACAATTGATATTAATATATACTGTAGCTTGATATAAAGTTTTATATCAAGTGGATATAATATTTCTCGCCCAGACTTTAAATCAACAATGGTGCCTTGAGCAATTTTGTACAACATGGTTATAATCTCCAATATAGCCTTGATCAATTCGGAGTTTCAGAGTTTTGTATATAGCAGTATATAGTATGCCAGCAGGTAGTATCAAATTTTAATCGCTCGTTTCTTGTCTGTTTATTTATTCCGGTAAAACGAGATCCTGCACGTCCAACATACACGACATCTCGTTATATCGAACCCTGGCACGCTGTTGACATTGATCATATAAATATTAATTAAGCGTTGTCGCGCCGCTCGCCTATAAAGCGTTTTTATACTCAATCAGGAATGCCAAAATAAGTCGATTTAATTAGGCGTGCCGATGAATATGCCCGGTCGTTAATTATTTTTAAACATTTATTGCGTGTCACGGTCACAGTTCAATAGACTTCTGATTGGGGGACGGCCCTCACAGAGCATTTTTCCTCATTCTCAGATTGAATGAACACAATTTAAAATGCCAATAAATCCCCCTGTATTCAATCGACAAAATATAACATTCTCAAAATATACTCTTAGGGGGTACTTTTAATCAATTTTATGTGTGCTTTTAATTAACTTTTAAGAAATATAATTTCAATGTGTATTTACTTCAATTAATCTCAATGCAAATTTTATGTCAAATTAAAATAAAGTTATATTTATTATTTGAAACTAAAAAAATATGTGGTAGACCACTAAAAAATTGATAACGAGATTTTAGGGCAAAGCCATGCAGAGAAACATTTTGATTAACAAGGATATCAATCTCTTTAATGAATGCCTTGAATTTTAATTTAATATTTATGAATCTTTTAATAGCAACCCTGATGGGTTTACTGATGTATATGTACATGTATCGTTATATTCTCATTATACAAGCGCTAAAACAATAATTGCATATTACATAATACAGCACGCACCTTCAAATTACACCATTTATATACCTTTTAAATTAGCAATATTGTTGAGTGAATCTGGGTCTCATTATTGGCGCTACCTTTGTTCAACAAATCCAGTTAATAATCAAAGAGGTGCAACGGTATTTTTGAAGCACGCCGAATGTGTTATCATGACAGATAAGCACCTGCCCCCATAAATGCTATGATCGATAACTGCGCATACATAATACATTGATCGCCAACACATGAATTAATTATACAGAGTTTTTAGAGTCAACCGCATAATCGCAAACTTGCTTTCTAGGCATTAGGTTATATGTACGAGTACACAGTACATGTGCATAAAATAATTATAATATTTAGCGATGCGAATGCTTCCTATCGGAAATTCGGCTGGTCCCGTAAACGTTTAATGACTTTGAACACGAGATACTTTTTGCACTTCGTACATTGACCACTTTCATTTTAATTATTAAAAAAGAACAAGTATCAATAAATATGCACTAGGAGTTCAGTTTTTTAAAAATATTTCCACAATGTGTCACCACTGTCGCCAAAGCAAGTCTGATTAGATCTATAGCTGACTGGCTTTGTGGCAATTTTTTGACGTTTTATTGGAGAAAAAAATTCTATTTTCGATCAATATGCAGAGGGGTCTGCTTTTTAGCAGAACTACGACACGCACTCAAAGAATATGATGTAGGCTACAACATTTTGCTTTCAAAAATTGTATTTGCGAACGAAAAATATTCGCAGTCCGCGTAGTTTTAATGGTAAGGTAGAGAACCAACCATTCGATACATCTCTGTATGTATCGGTATAAACGTGAGAGAGTACTCATCATGAGAGAGCACGCGAGAGCTATGCGTGAATTATTACTGAAATATCGGACAGCATTTGTAACTTTCCCAGCCAGAGTGCAGTGCTATAGCACTGTATTCGTACAAACATCAAGAGTGTGTTGAAGGGGGAGTGGGTGGGGCATTGTCGTCATCTGGTGCATTATGTACTGTTGTTGCACAATCTCCACCCATCATACACGCGCGCGCGAGGGCGTACCATGTTTACGAAACATGAGAGATAAATGGCGAAGAAAACATCCGAATTTTCCGCATCAAATGCGAATCCAAATTTGTGGAGAGTCCGTGGGAGAAATGGAGCTCAGGCTCGGGCACAGAAAAGTTGGCTGCGTTATGATTTTTTTTAAAGGAAAATTGTTTGGTTAATAAGTTGGACACTTATTAATCTGTGTGTGTTTTGGAATGTATTATAATTTCGCTTTGTGCTTGGAGTTTTGACAACTTCGTCGTCTTTACTCCCAGTGTGTCCTAGGTTTTACCGTTGTTCTTTTAATTAATCGTATTATACTCAATATCGATGAGAGCTAGGGTGCACAAAATTCGCGACTGGCGTATTGTCCTTTTATTTTTTGTTGTTTTTGAATGTATAGCATCTACACCCTGTACCTTGATTGCCTTTCGCTGAGCAACAATTACATATTTAAATTAAAAAAATATATATATTATTTTTTTGTAATATCAAGTATTTCCTAGCTTTAAAATTAGAAATTCCAAGCCAAGAACCCCACATTGAATGACCAAGTCTGCATATTTCCTTACAAAAAAGCTTGTTCAGTTATCATATTATTTTACTTGAATATTTCCCTGGTATGACCTCCGCAATGACACTCAGTCCAGGACAAAACAGGGATGATGCCCGGGGTATGGGGCATCCAAAGGCGCCAGCTGAAAATGGAAGGACGAGAAAACAATGTCTCATCATTTACAATGGGAGCGTGTGGACTCTACAGTGTACGTGGCATGAAAAATCCATTTGGCTTTGAATGTGTTTTGAATGTGTGTGTGTGAGAAAGAGAGCCCGGTTCACACATCTACAATGAAAGTTTTTTTCTTTTAACGTAACATCCGCTGGCTCTGCCCGGCGATCGCCGACAAGTAACGGAAAGTGATAATAGTGACCCTAGTGGCACTTAATTCGTTCCGAATGGAGGAACAATTTTTATGATGATGGGGGAAACTTTTATGGAAAACGCGATGCATTTGTTGATTCGTCGAATTTTTCATTTCAACGGGTTTTTCCATCCATTTCATTGTCAATCATCCATTTTAATATTTTATTTAATTTAGCTGATTATTGTATTATTATTTGCGAAATAATGAATCGTCGAAATAATCAAAAATTATCAGACGCAAATGACATGAAACATTACGAATTCTGGAATTTTTACGGTGAGCTTAAAAATAAATAACGAAATATATAAATTTTGCTCTTCCTGTTGGCTTATGCATTCTAAGGCTACAGTAGTAGTAGTAGTAGTAGTAGTAGTAGTAGTAGTAGTAGTAGTAGTGGTGTAATCAAGCATGGCATTTTTTGAATGCGAACAGTGCGCGTTGGAAAAGTGTCCCGTCGCGGTTTGTCCATGTTTTTCTAACGGGAAGAGAGGTGAGAAATTACACGTGCGTTCAGTGGTCTGTGTGTGTGGGTTAAGGTGGATTGGGGGATTCTTCGAAGTGCCTGAGGGCACATAGAGTGCGTATGGGTATGAGTTTTTAAGGGGGATTTAGCAAAAAAAATCGCGTGGGTATAAAATATTTGTTGGAATCATATGATCGATAGGGAAAAGAGAACAAGTGATTGGGGTATAATGGACCATCCTATTGCATTGAGATATTTGTATTCCTCAAGTTTAGTTTACTAAATAAATTAAATTAAATTAAATAGCAGAGAAGCTCTTCCTTCTTAGTTTACTAAATAAATTATATAGCAGAGATGCTCTTCCATTATCGATCAGAATTATCTTTTACACTATGTATTGGTTGAAAAATCTAATACCTAGTATAAAAGATAATTCTTACAAGATTTCGTACATAATTTTGACGAAATAAACACCAATGCATAAGTTACTATGTCAAACTCAAAAGAAAAATATAGCGAAAATAAATTTGAATGTATTTTCGTCTTATCAAATTTCTTATCATGACGATATTTTGGCACAAACACGCATGCATTTAAGCACATGCAATGTACATTGGATAACATGCACAAGGCGCAAACCAAGTTTGCATTGTGAATGGACTGAACAGTCTGAACTTCTATTCTATGTAAAATGATTATTATCCCCCAAAATAAGGCTATTGTGTTCTGGTTCTGGCCGATTTGGTGCTCAACAACTATGAACGTGTTTAGACCCGCATTTAACAAGCGGAAATCGGCTTTGCCATTGCCATGGAATTTGCGACGAAAGCGACACAGGAAGAAAACGCTAATAGCATATTTCTGCTCCATGCATAGAATTGGAAGGGCGGGCGCGGAAACTATCCGAACGGAAAGAGTTGACTGCTTTTGAACAAAACAATAGAAAATAAGACGTTTAAAGTCAATAGGAAACTCCCCGACATTCCGTCAGTCTTAAATTAAAGGGGTTCCAGTTTTTCTAAAGACGTTGGAAGATTAAGGGATCACGTGTCTCTCCCTGCAGTTGTCGTGAAAGCTGTCACCGACCGTGTTCTATTCAGGCAGAGTCGGCATTTTACATGCACTGAGCGAATGAGACTTGCCTCAAATAGCGAAAGCCTATACAAATCACGACATCGAACTTATGGGAACGTCGTTATTACATTAGGACGCAAAAACAGTGTTGGGAAGGTTGCGTTCCTAGGAACTGGTTTTTTTTAGGAACTTAGAATCGCTTGGGTGCCTCTTCCTTGGAACTGGCTCCTTTTATGTGGAACTTAGGAACGCCTTGGTTTCATTTTCCTAGTTGTTTTCTCTTCCTTTTGCCAGAACTTCAAATTTTCTACGAGTACAATCTTTCGAGCTAATGTAAAAGCAGGTCTAACAAAACGGAACGTGCTTCAAATCCGTTTACCATTTTCGGTAACTGAAAAGGAAAGAGTTGAAAGAGTGTGTGTCAATGTGTCGGGAGATTATAGTCTTGATCCTCCCCGACTGCGCTCCGAAACAGTCCAACATCTGTTGACAACATTCGTTCCTCCTTATGCTTATATTGACTAAAATGTAAAGAAGACACCGCGAACGCGACCGCGAATCAGACTAACAAATTTAATTTTGTGTCGGTGCATCATCAAGCAAAATACACATGTATAACTATGCATATATTAAATGTTCATTTATTTCATTCGCAAAAATAAAAATAAATTTGTCAAAGTGGCTTAACCATTTCTTTCTACTGTAACTAATAATAAATTTTATTGCCTTTACGATTAGGTATTTAAATAAACACTGAAAATGTTTTTTGTTAAGGTAGTAGTTTTTGTAAAAGTAGGTTGCGGCGGAGTGTCCGCAACAATTCGCAACATAAAAAATAGACTGCTATGAATTGTGCCGGACAAACTATCAAGCTGCTCTTAACAAGAAAGTCTGCTTTCTATTGAGAATGGCTGCCATCATAGCACCATGGTGTCGATAATGTTCTCAGCTATAATTACCCAATTGCCGTTGACAGCAGACGTTCGAATGAAGATTACTTTACGAGCGACTGCAACGACGTTGTCGGCGGCAAGACACAGAACCTCTCGCTCTACCCATCGTGGGAATCCCCCACAGGCTAAATAATTAATGTCTCAATCGTTGATTAACTATCCATTTTCCAGTCCAATCAGGTCATGCACATGTTGCAGTTGTTGCTTTTGCATATCTTGGCACCGCAAAAATAAAAGAAAAAGAAACTCTTGTCCTCTGTCTCTCCGTTCGTCTAACCACCTCCGCCACTAAGCAAAAAAAAAAAAAAACTTGTTCTACGCACACAATGATGATGCACATAAAAAACGTAATTTTAACGATGTCCATTACTCTTGTTAATGTCATTTCTAGGTTTACGAAGTTAGAACTGAAAAGTAGAAGAGAAAAACGTGCGCCCATGTGTCCCATATTAGCCATGTTAATATTAGCTCGAAAATGTCAAGATATGAATGAAATATTCGGATCTTGCTACGCAAACATGATGACATGCTCGCAGCGAATTTAACGCAGGTTGGTTTTTCGCATTACGTCGCAATGTGTACCGTAAAATCATGTTGCATGATTGAAAATCGCAATGTTCGGGGAATCACGATCTGTGAGAACGATGTGAGCGATTCTAAAAAGTGTTTTGCGAGCCTATTAGAAGCATAAGACAAAATCTCGGACACTCGGAAGATGTTTTTTAGAAGAAACCAATTATGTTTATTTTATTATTATTTTTTTTTTTTAAAGTTACCGTAGCGTTTAGTGCACCACAGGACTACTGCACCCTCGTGTCTCTATGGAGATATGTGAGGGGTTATATTTAGTAAACTACTTAAAATAATTTATTATAAGTAAAATAATTGTTTGTTGCGTGAAACAAATTTTGAAAAAAAAAGTCTTATCAGAAAAAAAGGCAGAAAAAATTGGATTTCGGATAATGTAACGATTTTCTGTCGTATTATTCGCAATCTATTATCCGCTTAATACGGTACTCATTATATGTAGGCCGACATATTATAATAAAATAAGAACGCATAAAAGTATATCTGTGTACCGAAAAACTCGGAATATTAGCGAGGCATGCAATTCGTGGCATTTCTTCGCTCTTATCCATCATCAAAGCCAAACATGCCGAAAAACGATTTCACGTTGATGTAATGTGGACATACAGCTTGTGTGCATGTGTGTGTAGGACTTTAAGGCCTCGCTACCTGAGAATGGCCGAGCCCCGATATAGCGCAAACATATAGAGAGGGGGTAGGTGGAGGGAGGGAGTGGTAAAAACACGGAAAACCAGTAGAAACTTCTACATGTCTCAGATATAAATCAGGAAATTGTTGGACGCAAATAAATGCGAGTACACGAAAACGACAACCATTATTTGTAAAAATAGAACTGCGACTGACAAAGTTTAGCGCTGGGGCAATTCGATATGGGCATGCAGTTTAATATTTAACGCGAATTATTGTAGTTACTGGTGTTTTTCACGCGTTTGGGGAACACGAAAAATGTGAATGGTTGTTGATATTGATTATGAGACAAAATATTATTTGCAATTTTTGTTATTGTATATTGGTGAAGTCATTTTGTGTATTTATTCATTTAGCAAAAAATTGTGTTTGGTCACAGACTCGCAGGTTTAAGAAAAAATCTGAAAAAAAGATAACCTCACTAATCGACCCCATATTTATACAGGGTGCAACTTAAATAAACATAAATATAAAGATATTTTAATAATAAATAAATAAAAGTAGAGTTTATTACCAAGTGACAGTCAAACTGGATTGCCTTTGACTTTCAACGCGTATTTTTCGTCTGATCCGCTGTATCAATTGAAACGCCTTTTGAAATCCAAGTCCTCTCCAGTATCACAAGAATAGTGTTTACGTGCTGTCTTGCTCTGTCTTTCGGGGCCTGCGGTCACGTTCGGCTTCTTGTTTGTTATCGGCCAAAAAATATATAAAGTGATTTCCTGCAATAAATACGAACGCGCATCATTAGATTCCAAACAAGCGTCCCTATCACCGCAAAGAGATAATTAGAATAATAATACTAATCGAATTGCAGCGAGCCACTTGAGAAGAGAAGCTAAAACCTGTTTTGAATATAATTAAGCTCGTTTAAATGGTAATCGGTCTGACATGAACGATCTTCCAGACCGGCTCCGCGACTCTTGTCAGGGCGCAGATTGGGGAAATATATCGACATCGTTAACGCTTGTTTACCTGGGAGTAACATTAGAGTCACAGGTGCAGGCAAGGATGAAATTATCGCCGCTAGTGGCGCATAGTCCGATAACAATAACATGAAAAATGACGCCATAACAGAAATGTTATTTTATAATAGAGAGTTCGCCCGACTCTGTTCATATTCCCCTTCGCGACTGTACGGGAACTTATTTCCTTTTCGTTTTGAGCCACCCCCTAGAACTTGCACTTTGGTGCTGCTAAGGGGTGGCTAAATTCCCCATCTGGGGTGATGACAGGAATTGTGTATTTTACATTTAATTTTTGTTAATAAACAAAACATAAGATGTCCTTACTCGTCGATGTAAAGAGTTCAGTATACTATAACCTGTCAGCGGAACAGTTTTGCAGCATCAGACAATAATTGCCAAAGATTTTGATCTGATGAAAACTTTTGGTTCCCACAAATGCTTTTAAAAATATTTTTTGATTGAAGAAAAGGGACTGAAAAGTTCCAGGTTCATTTTGGAAAGGAACTTAGGAACGACAAAGTTCCATTTCATTTTTTGAGGAACTGTATCACGAACTAATTCCTTTTTTCATCGGAGGAACGGAAACTGGAACTGATTACTTTTCAAAAGGAACGAACTAAACACTGACGAAAGGTGACTCAAAGATTTAACCTCGTTAGGAAAGAATATCCTTTCGAATTGCGATAATTGACGCGCAAACGTAAAAGTTGTACAGTTTTATTGATATTGCTCGTACTACAAATGGAAAAAACAACGATTATATCTGGGTATTTAGTACAGCTTCGTTGATTCATCGCCTTTTCAGTATGCGTTTGTTCCCCACTAACAACGCAAACAAGAACGGATACATTTTTATCGTCGCCATTTTCAATTTCCCGAGCCGCTCGTGCGTATCGAAACAGAGTGAAGCAACTTGTAGATCAGTGTCTCTCTCGATCGAAAAGAAAAAAAGAAAGGAAAGAAGGAAAAAAAGATCGTCAGCGAAATAAAAGATCGCCGCAAACAACGACACAATTATTGGTGACAAGTGAAACAGCTTTTCGCGCGGTCTATCGGAAGAAACCCAACGGATGTAGGAGGGATAGAGATGACTGGGGAAGGGGAGTCCGGATAAAACAACCAATAAAAAAAGTGACATAAAGAAGCCAGGGTTGGAGAGAAGGTCTTATACGGAGCTCCAACGTCATAAAAACGTCGGCTAGGCTCAGTCGGGTTTTTACAAGTGAAATGTTTAAGTGATTGAAATCAGTTTAGCAGATGCGCATCCTACGCACACATGGACTATGTCGCTTTCAGTCGGATTGCAGATTCAAGTAGGAATGACATAAGGCTCGCTTTGTCTACCTGGAATAAATTCGATTTTTACGATACACCTTTTTAGGTGTATAAGCTGACAGGATTTTTTTTTTTCGATTTGAAAATGAGGCAACCGTTACAAGAATTGAAGTAGTTAAAAAAAAGAAGACAGTTGATATTTTTGTCGCCAATCTTTTCGATATATATGCTAATCTTTTTCCCGTCTTTGCGTTCTTGGTCTTGTGGTGGGAGTGTGTAGGTTATCGGATGTTAGGGTGAAACGGAAAATGAAAAGGTGGGGATCAGCGATTATTAAAAAAATAATAATAAAAACGTTTTGAAGATCGGTGGTTATAGGAAACAATTTGTTTCATAATTTTTGCATTTAAATTTTTTAATTTTTTTTTCTCCAAACAGTATATTTTATATTTTGCAAGCTAATACCAAGTTGTCTATACGAAAATTAAATTTACTTTTTCTCTCAAAGTGAAGTCTCCCTTTTTCTCCCAAAGTGAGTCCCCTTCGTGCTTTACAAATAAGCTTTGCGCTTTTTTAACAACTGAATTCTTCGAAATACTGACCGACAACTACTGAATTCTTAACCTTTTCTTTGAAAAAAATGTTATTTACTGACTGGGGCATTTTCCGAATCACCAAACAACCCAGACCAATCACACACCTTCCAAAATCGAAACGAATTACACGAGTAATATTACGACTTGTTATTACCGCCCAACAAATTACGAAAACGAGCAAAACTCGTCGTAAAATTATCGCCCAACCGCACAGACTGTCCACCCGAACGTGGTCAACTCCACGTGTGGTTAATTGCCTCCTAGCATTTTTGGTCACAAGCCGTGGGTTTCCGAGTATGGGGATAAACAGCCAAGAAGAAAACGGGATTCTTTTTTACCCCGGTACCGCTGGCTCAGCCAGCCAGGCACACCGTAATTCACCTAATCCCATTAAAATAAATCTCCGCTCTCACGTAACTTAGTGGAGTGCGTGCAGCATGGTGTTGAGGCTTGAGAGGGACAATAAATTCGCAAAACCAAGGGGAAAATGAGTCCTTCCTTCTACTCCAAAAGGCAGTGACGCGAGGCGATGCTGTACTATGTTACAGTCGCATTAACGGTGCATGATGTGCGAGAAAAAAAAAGAACCCTCATCGTGCAGGTAGGTTAGCCAATGACATTGGTCGTTGAGGGCCATAAGTCGTGGTCTACGAACACAGGCACCAATCCAATCTCACGAATACCATTTTCAAACTGTGTTATTAAATCTCGTTCTGACTCCAAAAATATATGACTACATGTATATCAGGCTAACTTTGATTTTGTTTGTGGGTGGCGCCGTGGAGGGAAGGTTTTACTCCTTTTTTTGTGGCACACCTCCACTTCCAGAGAACAGCTTTGCAGATGCATTTGTCACGGAAACAAATATTTTCAAATTTCAATGGTCAAACAGGTTTAAAATTAAAAAAAATATATAGATCTAATTGCATTTAATTTCTGCTGCCTATTGCAAGAACTTACTATTACAAGAACGCTATTAAGCAACTTAAGTACAGTTTTTTTTAAATAAATTGTTTTAATTCTTCAAAATAAGCAGCTACCTAGAATATATGCTATATAGCTGATCAATTTTTAGTGAGAGAAAAAACTTTCTGTTATGATCCATCGAGTCGTTTCCTTTGGCTCGTCGGGTCGATTCTTGGTGTTGGCAATCCAGCGCGCCATCTTATGCGCTGCTGTTCCCTTCTTTCGTCCTCTTTCTATTTTTTCATTATTCTCGTACAGAAGCACGACTAGAATGGTCATGTTTTGACACTGTGAAAAGGGTAGTATGGTTTTTTTGGAGTCGCGCGCCCTCTGGGGACGGCTCGAAGAAGGATACATTTCACGACACTCGCCCTAATAGCTGGGCCACCGTGCATGGCTAATGGCCGCGTTGGCGCCAAATTACCCGTTACACGATGGCATGTATCCCTCCGCGAGGATTAGAAAAGCGAGAGCGAACATTTTCCATTTCATATACATGTAGATGAGGAACAGACGACCAATCCATCAGTACTACAGGTACACAAAGTCGCTGTAAGTGCTGAGGAGTTTTTTTTTGCAATCAATTTCCTTTGCTACTTTATAGTTTCTCATAGCTTCTCGAGCACTGAATAGACTCACGTACATGAAGGATACCAGATTTATATTCGCTATCCCCTTTGTGCACTACAATTGGTGCTCTCTGGTGACACTCCAGAAAATCAGTTGGTCGTATTTAACCTTTAACCTCAGAGATCTAATAATTTTGTTCGGCGTTGCTTCGGCGCAGAAGTGTTTTTAACGGGCGAATGGCGACGTTTCTAATACACTTTTTTCTTTCAACGTGCGTTGTTCTGAGCATCTTAAGAGAGTTCGTCGCCACCCTAGAGATCAAATGTACTCGTAGTAGGGCTGCAGTCAGGACAGCCTGCAAAATTGGTTTGAAATGAAGGTGTGCATTATATAACGCTGCTACTGGGAGAGTCTCACTGCTACAGTCAGTTCAACCACGAAAAGTCAACCCACTTCCGTTGTTAAATTTCAAATTTCTTAGGTTGACCATTTCAAGAAAAAAATATTGTCAATGAATTAAAATAGGAAACATTAATAATAATTTAAAGTTATTTTTACTAAATATTATGCCCTGGTTTATTATTTGCTAAGAACTAACACCAAGTTCAGGTATATTTTTAATGGGGGCGATGTCCTACGGCAATTTTCACAGTGAGAACAGTGTGAAAATTGCCCAAGAGATCATAGGATAAACAGGTGTAGATGTCTTTCATATATTAAACAAAAGTTCTGCTTTGCAGCCAGATCGTTAGTTTGCGTGAAGACGCCGGAAATCAAGGATGGCATTAATAATTTCAAATCATCAAAAGTACGAGGGAACCCAAATGATAGTGCTGCTCCAAAAAAGCAAACTGCATTTCATAGATAAAAAACCCACATTGCATCATTGGCTGCCAACACGTGTTTGTAGCACGCGCAGGTTAAACCACTTCCGTAGATCAGTGTCGACCACCATGTATTTTCTATTATGACTGGAATCTCGCCGTCGTCGTGTACGAAGTAACAGCAGCGCGAATATAGCTGTTTCCCGGACTCTGCCGTCTCCCCAATATATGAACAGCGTGAATATGTACGGGAGCATATATAGAGAGACAGCGCTAGGAGGAAGGGAATAAAAAAGGAAATTTTTCATAAGGGAATACTGGTTGGGCCGACGAACTAATCCCGAAAAAAGTCCTCCCCCCATAACCTTTCATTTCGCGGTCTCCTGTGGGCCGTTGGCTTCCGCGAATACATCAAATAATGGATGCATTAGAAAATGATGGCGCCGGGGCTGCGTGGCGCTTTGCGCATGCGCCGACGCCGGCACCGCTCGCGCTAAACGCCGCGTGACTGTCGCTCGTTTCGCGCGCCATTCCGGCGTGCATCTGCCACCCCCTTAAATAGTCGCTCTCAATGTGCTCCCCTTACTGTTATGCCCTTGCCCATATACTTTGCCCAACTTTATGTCTCACGATAGAAATAAGCTAGAAATTGCAGCACTGTTTCAAGCAGGGTGGCCAGATTGGGGTGAGTAAGGTAGCATACTATTATTGTGGGCACGTGGACACCCTGTAATCTTTAAATGATGCAGATTTTTTTTTTAATTTCCATATTTTGTCATTTAATTTATTTATTTTGACAAACACGGTAGTAAATTTCACGACAGGAGATTATGTACCTGTTGTGTTGGTATGTTAACGTGTTATTTCCGGGTTTGAATAAATGAGATCCCGAGACGGGAATCGAACCTACGACGAGCCGTAAAAGACTCAATTTCCAAAACCTGAATGACAAATGAACATTTTTTGGTGTTCATTTTTCAGTAGCGCCACTGTCGATACAATTATCTCGTCTCGAAACAAACACGTCACGACTCTCGATCACCAATGTCCTCAAAATAAATCGTAGAACCTGGTACATCAGGCCCAACGCGAGAGAATAGAAAGAGTGATCGGAAAAATCCGAAGGCAGCCCCCGGGGGAATCTCAGGTGGACCCGCAGAGCTCGCATTTGGTGGGGAGTGATGGGGGGGAAGGAGGATGGGCACTCAATTCTAGCAGCGATTTGAAAAGAATATGGCGAGGCAGGAGGAACCGTGCCCTCCTCATCTTCCACCATATGCACGGGGATGCACCGTTCCCGTTTGCGAAGCCAGAAATGCATTGAGAGAAATCCCTCAGATTCGCCCCATCGGTTTCCACTAGCCCGAGAAAAAATATATTGCCTCGTAAAAAAATGTGATCGAACTCTTTGGTTCTGACGCAGTCATGAAACAGAAGGACGATCATTGAATTTTTTTTTCGATTCACTGACAACCGAACTCTAAAATATGCAATCTTTGCAGGCGATTAGCGAAAGCGCTGAGTTTTTTTAAGGTTGTAAATTTGTGACACCTCATTCTGCCATGCAGCGGCTATTTTATTTTTGAAAAATTGGGAAACTTGTAGTATGTCTCTTTTTCGTATTCGTATACCGGTACATATTTTTCGTACGTATTCGTATGTATATTTTCATTTTAGTTTCTTCTACGTGCAACACAATGTTGGGAAGGAACGGAGCGGAAAAGTTCTATTCCTAGGAACTAGTTAGTTTTTGAGAAACTTTGGAACGTCTAGGTTCCTTTTAATTTTTTGAGGAACCGCAACGGGAACTAGGTCCGTTTTTATCAGAGGAACGGGAACTGGAACTGGTTCTTTTTTTAAAGGAATGAACCCAACACTGCTCACTTTAAACAAGTAAAATCGCTAATTTGATTCGTTTTTGCAGAATCACAAAGTAATCATACGAACACATAAAATAAATAATCTTTCTTAATGTAGCTTCCAAATTTCCGAGTTTGAAACTAAGCAGGCCAAAATAGCTGTCTAAAATAATGCATGATCTATACGTTTTGTTTTCCCTGGCATCGATGCATTACTTAGCTAATGGCCGTCTCTCCTACCTACCTTTCCACAATGCAAGCGAAGGTCTTAAATAATGGAACACCACACACACACACACACACACATACATAGCCTTCCCCCCCCCCAGCACAGTATAAATACTATCTGCAAC
>JAUJYS010000325.1:0-25164 GCA_033995665.1 Melogona broelemanni
GTCGAGTGGGGCGCGTAGCGAAAGTCAGTCTCACCTGATTAGTCACTTAATGTTATGTTTTTGGTTAGGTAAGTCAGGTTCCTACGCACCCCACTCGACACCGTATTTTCAGGTCGCTCATGTCTTGAACGTGTAACTAAGCCATTCTTTCTACCGTATCTACAGCCATATCTATGATTTTGAAAAATATTTTATACCCAAAACGGGGATTACACGGGATTGGGAATGAGAAACCACGACGAGTCGTTTTTTTTAAATATTATCCTACCTGCTGTTCTGTGCACGCGTCTATAGTTATTTTATATTTCCATTTCGCCGATCATCTAAACACGTTCTGACTTCTCCCATGCGGCTATAGCATCTGCTATTCGTCATATCTTTCCATATTTGTACGACCTTTTTTCTTGGTTTTGGATGCGGAGGTGGGGAGAGGGTGGTGGACCACCCGAAGGTGACGGCAGTATGGATGGAGGAGGGGTGGGGGAGGGGCGTGGTCGTTTCACCCTCCCTCGTGAACGAATGTGCCCGCGCGAATGCAAATTTGGTTGGCGCCCTCAACATCGTTTTCGAATGTTATTCAGTCGCTCGGCTCCGTTTATTTTCTTGTTTACTTACGTTTGAATTTCGGTTGTGCGGGCGAAAATTTACATATATTTTAAACGTCATCCGTGTCGCACGGTTGTGCACATCAGGGTTGAGACGGAAAAAAAATTGTCTCGCCGTTTGCTAAAAGCTTCATGTCGGTTTCAAAAATGACACGTCGCTGCAACAGCCGCAATAAATATTGGAACTAGGCCACAATAAAAACTAAAGCTTTGAAACCTCATCGCCAAAAATTATTCTACGGTATCTTCAACATAGTTATATTTTACGATTCCTCGTAGCTCAGTGGGTTAGGTGACCAAGAGTTCGATTCCCTACGCGGTCTATAGTTTATTCTTCACCGGAGTGCTGATTAAATTTTGCTCCTCATATAGTGCTGACGCAACACGAGGGTTACGAAAGTGGTAATCACTACAGTGATTGAATTTAAAAATAGAATTTTACATCAGTGATTGTAAACAATAGATATTTGTTACAGCGACCGTGAAACAAAACACAAATTGAATTTAAAATATGTAATCAACTGGAAATATATCCGGAAAATACATTGTTTACATTGTCACAGAACGTTTTTATATTCGTATTTACTGAAAAAAACCTAAACATATCTACACCATCGTGAAAGCTAAACACTGTTAGTGATTTACGCACAGAAAATCTGCGCACCACCGTTTTAACACCACTGCTGACTTGTAAATTAGGGTAGAGACCCCCGCCAAGCATTTGTCACGCACCCTGTAATAGATTTGTATGCCGGACGATATTCGATTACGAGCCAGTATATATTCAGTATATAGAGCGGCCATCCAAAATGCGAACGTTCGAGCCCACCATCGAGGAAAACAGGGGCACAGCTTGGCCGACTCTAGGGAATCTTCTCTGGCACCATGGGTTGAATGGAAAGGTGGGGAGAATAATATTTTGTCCGAGAAAATATATTTTAGGTGGCTCTCGTCTACTAAATTATTTCTTCATTTTGCTCGTGCCTACTACCTCCTTCTCATACAGGTGATTTCGTTGGTGGGGCGTAGGGAGCAAAAGTAGCAAGAATCGAAAGTTGATGCCATTCCCTGTCGGAAACTTTAGCCAACTGGGTTATAGCCTCCGAAATTATTTATTAAAAGTTCACCTTCCACGTCAAGCCCCGGTTGGATCGTTTTAAATTTTGAACGGATAAATCGATGACATCTAAACACGAACCAAGGAAATAAAAGTATAGTAGTCGAAATCCATTTTATTTTCACGATTGATCAGGTGGCATCACCGTCACTCTCCACGAGCTATGATTTACACCATGTTGGGTCTCCTTCTTAGAAAATGCACTTACACCTCGCTCTATCTATATATCTACCTATGCCTCCTGAAACTGATATTAAAATCGATATCTGCTTTGAGATCCTCAACGATGACCGAAAAATATATTTACGACAATGTCTGGAAGATGCCCATGATTTTACGGGCACTTCCAATGGGAAAATAGAATAGAGCGATACATGTATCGAGTTTTTCATATAAATGGTAAAATGCTTGAATGATTGAAATCTCGTGAATGCAGAGGATTCGAACTCTTGCCACAAGATATCAAACATCGTCAGTCATCAAACTCCAGTGTTTGACGATCTCTGTTTGAAGAACAAACAGTGATTTTCCCACATTCAGAGTCTTACATTTTTAATGAAGATTTTCTTCTCAGAGATATTGGTTTGCATCGTAGACGTTTGCGGAGACGTCAACATGAGTTTTCGCAACCTATTTCTCCAGTGAGAATGAGCATCAGTGAAGGAAGGTGCTCGCAATTGGCAGAACTGCTTTAAACGCACACACGGGGTGAATATGTGTTGGCGCAGCATCACGAGCACGAGCCCCTGGGCTTGTGTAACAAGTCGGGCGTAGACAAGGCACCCTGGCAGGCACAATACATCACCGCTAGCCTACCCAGTGGATAGCAGCTGGCGCTAAACATGATATTCTACAAGTCAACTTACCAACAACAATTCTCGTAGAAATAAGTTTCACTTGAGGAAACAAGAATAGTAGGACAAAATAGACGTTCATATTCAATTTTTATCTCTTCAAATTTAACCTATTGGATTTGGCTTCGCAACGATTAAAGTCTAAAAGCCCTTTAAAAAACCATTTTAATATTGAAATATTTGCATTATTCAAGTTTATATTTTTAATTAAAAGTTTATAAAATGTTAGGATTTAAAAAAAAAAACATTTCTATTTTAGGTGGATTATTTAAATTTTAAGGAACACATTTCACTCCAAAGCGGCAGCAATCCCTAAGCTTAAGAATTCAATGGGAATGCAGCGACCGCGACCTCTATCCTACTAATAATGTCCCATTCGCGTCGAGCATCAATCTTCAAACAGCAAGACTCCTAAACAATGATGAATGCGCTCCATTTATTTTAGTCCAAATTCAGAGTGTTTTCTACTCTGGGTTTTTGTCAAACCTGATTCTGCCTGTACTATTTTAGAAAAGAAAAGGGAATTTGGGCTCTAAACGATAATTTGCCACTTTCACGATTTTGTGTCACTATGGTGAAAACAAATCTGTAAAATTGCAATCAATGTCCTATTTATCAATTTAATATAACTGGAAAGTACTCACGATCTTTCGAACAGTGAAAGACATCAAAGTTAAAAATGAAATTAAAATATTACAAATTAATTACATTACTTTAAATTAATTAAAAATCTATACATTGTTTATATCAGCTTAAAATAAAAATTTAAATTTCATAGATATATTACATATATTTTTAAAAAATGTTTAGTAAAATTAAATTAAAGGATATCATAACTTATTGCAATGAGTTTATTCCTGAACAGGTGCATTTCTAAATCCTAGCCAGTTTACTTTCAATATAAATAACGTTGTAAATTATGAACCATACGCCTAAACATCTATGTATATCAAAGACTGACCTGTTCCATACGCAGTGGCAACTCTATTTGGTGACCTCATCTGTCAATGACATTTTATACAGTGCCTCGCAAACATGGTCGATATTGCTCACGCTGGAAATCTAGATATTTGAGGCCAGCAAGACTATATTCAGTGCAAGTGCTAGTAAACGACTCCCGCGTGACTAATAAATCGCTGTCAAGCGATAGACGGAGCGCTTGAATAACGCTTCACGACAACTTGTGGCGGTTTCACCAGTAACCCGAAGTTCCAGGCAAACGCAAGTGTTTCTACGCGCTGCTTTGATGCATAGAGTGTTTGCTTCCTATAGGGGCAGCATTTTATGAGTTTTGCAATTTTACAACGAACGCTCTGCTGCCAAACATTCTAAAAACTAATAGTAAAGGCATAAACGGGTAGAAGCGTAATGCGTCTATGAACATTGTGATTTTTTGACACTTCTAAAGAAGCAAAAAAATAAATAAAAAAATCATCATCTACCGGTAAAAAATCTTTATTAACTTTAAATTTTATTTAGCGTAAAAAATATTCATGTTTACTTAGGATAGTTCGATAAAATTATCGTTTATAAAAGTAGAAACGAGAAGTTCTGGATGAATTCAAACTGGTATACAAATCTGGCCTATTTGTCACCTATGCTTTCGAATTATGAAGTTACACAATTCACTAATAAGTGATTTATTCCAATCGCAATGTTGTGCAGCAGCAATAAATCTATGGCAATTTATCAGATATTAGTTGAACGTCAGGTTATTAAATGTTTACATATTCACTAACCACTCAGTACAGATGTCTGAAGCAGTGCTCTAACATACATAAACTATTTTTAAAATGAGAAAGAAGCCGTTTCTATGTTCCCTGGCTAACAGCATATTTTTTCCAAAATTTATCGTGTTCTATTCACTAGCACGAATTGAGAAAACATCTCTTGACATTACTCACTTGATAATATATAATCGCCATAAATCACTTGGTGAAGCCATCCTCCGATATGGTGCATGGAAATAAGATATGCGGGGTATTACCGACATAATTTGCAAAACTTCATATATGGACCGACCGCACTTTGATTATTTGCTTTATTCGAATATTCCCTCGGGAATACATCCGCGGCGTTCGTTATAAATTGCCTTCGTCTGTATAAAAGCTCGTCGGCATGAACGCACGACACAATTTCGAATGCCACGCTTTTAAAACGCCTGTCACCAGCAGCAGTTGGCCCTGAAGCGCGTCGCGGCCAAGTTGAAATTCGGTTTTGATTTTTCGCTTTACTCTGCCTGGTGAAACCGCAAACCACTCGTGCAAGAAAATTATGAATGATTGGATTGTGGTATTGGGGTACGGCGCCATCTATTAAACGGAACGGAAAAGTGCGTCATCCACTGCGTCATCAAATGAAGTAAGTACAATTCAAAGCAGCATTCAGAGATTTCAAAGGCGCTATTCGTTCACAGAGATTTTTTCCTATAAAATCCAAATTGGCCGCCGTGTGCTGAATGAAAGTTACAGCCGCCAAATGGCTCAACTTTTATCTGTCGCTTCCTGGTGGTATAATTCTGAATATAAACTGAGCTAATTATAAGTGGGTTATATCCTATTATTGAGCAAATTCCGGTTAAAGTCGATTTGACATTTTGATAACAGTGTGCATATTTGATCGCACTCTCATAACAAAAAAGAATGCATTGATAACGACATGTATCATAATATTTAACCTTTAATGTGACGTCAAGTGTGCAAATATGAGTAATGGGTAGGTTCGGTGATGAATAGCAGAACGGGGACAGATTCAAGCGAGCGCGAAGTTTAATAGGGGATACCCACCCCTCTACGTCGCATGTAAAATACAATTAATATTACTGCTCTAATTAATCGTGCGGACTCCTTGGCGCTTCCCGCCAAGACAGTCATTATCGCCGAGTGAAGAGAGTCGACTGTAGAGAGTCCCAAGGCGCGTCCGTAAATTGGATTTCCGATTTATCATTTTCGTTTCGGCTGCTTTAATCCGACTCTTAATACAGCGCGCGTATCTCCATTCCGGCGATTTAGCCGAGCGAAACCAACCCCTCTGAGGACTTTCAACCCTAGGAACGACGAACCATCGTCACCATGGTTAATGGAGCAATAATATGTTCTTCGAAACTGGTTTCCATTTGATCGTTAGAAAACATTAAATTTTTAACTCTTCGTTTATCGTAGAATAATAGCGTATTGTAAATTTACTTTTTAAAATTAAGGAACTAAATATTTCCCAGCATGTAAAGGCTCTCGATTTTAGCGTGCACCTTTGGTGATACAGTCATAATCAATTCCCGACACAGGTATTTTATATTTTTATTTTACTCCAGGATACTGGTAAAACTGTGTCCCACAGCGAGCAAGCTCCCTAAAGGTGTATATAATCTCCCGTGAGGCAGAAAGGAAAACGAATCGATACGTACGGTATTCGAACCCGCGTTCTTTATCTTCGTAGGCAGCCCGCTCTACCCCCCACCGCCCCAATCCCAAGCAGGAAGAACAGTTTTCTCCATGACGAATTAGGCCACATGAAGTGTTTCTTACGAGGTGACCACGTAAGCGCGGTAACCCCACGCTAATGAGATACATTTTGCGCATGATGGGGTTCCAGGTTTCGGTGATGTAATATATAAACGAAGCTCCTGCTTGGAAGAACGGCTGAATTGGAGCCATATTAATTATTTATAAATAATGCCGCACGGTGTAAACGTAAACGCTTGTTATCGTTACTGAGCGTGTACGCTAATTGCGTGTTTCAATGTTTGCGTCTCGCTAGAATCTAGTTTCATTCGCTGCTTGGGACTTTTTTGAGGGGGACAACCTGAATTATTACGAACGCTCGACGAACGAATTGGTAACGATCTCCGTGGGTGGCGCTACTAATCGCACGTGGTATCAGTTTAGTATAGCAGTTGTGCAACAATTATAAATTGTTCATCCAATAACACTTAAATTTTTTTAATGAAACAAAATACAGCAAGAATATCTGTCTTTTGCTCTTGCTTATTGGCCTGGTGGATACAGCATTTGTCAGCTGTAGATACGAGCTCGATTCGTTACATCGATTGGGTTTTCATTTTTTAATTTCAATTTTATTGAATGAGTGTACTTCACTCGCCGTTCAGCGATATTCCAATGGCGCATTTCTCGTACCCGGTGATGTGATAACTAGACTCCGCGCAGGGAATCGAACTCTGGAATGTCCACTAGAAATCTGTCTTGCCGCTGACTGAGCCATCACAAGAACAATTTAATTTGAAATTGTTCTTGTTCAAATCTGTAAAATATCACAAATGTATGCGTATGGTATTTAATTTTCTGTTAGCATTCCAAACAAGTGGGTGGACTTAATGCGTAGAAAGGTCGATGTTAATATCCTCAAAGGTTACATACCCGGTATGTCAATCTATTTGTAAACACACTATCTCCTAGCAAATAGAAACAACAGATAAACATCTAAAATATAATGACAACATTCGAGTCACCAAAGCCTACCATTAGTTTTATTTTTCAAAGTCGCGCAACAACGCAAGTGTCTATATAGCTCACCGTGAGTCAACATCGTCCTTAAAGTAAAGGTCTTGCCTTCTTTGCTTTGTTTCGCCCCATTAGGCGGGGCGCAAATCATGTACAGATATCCAAGTGCATCACAATTTAGGTCTTTGATTCTGAAATTTGCTTTCATTCAAAGCAAAAGTCAGAAACATTATGCTTCTAATTAGAGAACATCATTTATATTCTTTTCTCTTATGATCTCGTAAGATCAACACAGATGATTAGATACAGCAACGAGACATGTGGAGACGGGTAGTTTCTTTCTGCCTCTCGATTGAGCTCCCTCAATTGGCAAAATTTTGAATTTTCTCGACTTCTTTTGCATAATTCAAAATTTTGGCTAATGTTCACTTTATGTATATGAGCGACCAGAAAATACGGTCTACCGCTCCTCGCTACGGAGCCGGAGCGATAGACCGTATTTTCTAGTCGCTCATATCCGAAAAGTGAACATTAGCCAAAATTTGTATTTAAGTTTGTTGTCATCGGAATATATATACGGTCAACGGAACATCGGAAATAAACTTTTTCCTAGATTACATGTACATTACTACCGAATAATTGATCCCATCGCAGTATCGACTCCACACTTTCTTTTCACCTTCATCATCCATCACTATGGCGCGAAGAGGGCGCCACTTGTTTGTTGTTCTATTTGCGCTCATCGCTCTGTCAGGTGGAATCGAAAATAGCGTAGTGTGCAAACTCCACTCAGGTGACACTAAGCGAGCAACCCTTCTTACTCCACATCCCCCACCCCACCCCATCCCCACCTCATTCCCAACTCCCCAACGCACCCCCACACAAAGCCTCGCTGCGAGAAGGAGGTTGGGGTGAGACGCGGCTCTTGGCGGTTCTCCGGGAAACACTGGCTTTGCCGCTAATACCGTTATTTAAAGTGGCAATCGAAGGCGCGGCTAGTAAGAATTCGAGACGCCGTCGCTAAGGCACGTTCGTTATTTATTATTCGCCAACGCGACAGCCCCGACGGCGTACGTGCCTGCAGCCTCCTCCTCTACGTTTTACCTATGTGTACCATGTACGTGAACGTACAGTATATGCCACACACACGGCGGTTCATCAATTTAGCGCACGCGAGCCGCGTTACCAAAATTCGTGGCGCGCGCATGGTTTGTGTACGAGGCGTTCGCGCTGATGCTACTACGGCTACGGGGGAAATCTAATCCGAGGATATGATCTCCTGTAGTCCAAGTTGGGGGGGATTGATGCTAAATTTCGGTGGCTTTGCTTCGTAATTGGAAAGAGAGTCTCCTGAATTGAGGACGACCTGAGAGCAACCATTACTTGGAAATTATTTTTTTTTTCGAGGGGAGAGCCCAAATTCATAAGTGAATACATCTTTCTTTTGACAATCAATGATCGTCATTACAGGAGATTCTGTACTTCTCTAATCGCTTGAGCAATTGTGGAAATGGCGGATGAGCTACTACAGAGCTACGGCAATCATGTTTTCAAGCAATGTAATTTAATAAGAGTATAGATGTGCTTTTGTTGGCACCATTTATGATTCAAATTTATTCATTGTAATAAAAGATTTATGGCTCTGTATCAGATTAGAGTCGAGCCTCTGAGATCGCATCCCGTCTCGGCCGGATATTGATTTGGTTCGAAAATTATATAAATTCCTCAACGGGTTTACTCAAGGGGTTCAACATCTCAATTCTAGATTTTTGTTCACGATTTCAGATCATTTAATAATTCGCCCTTCGTTTCCCTTTCGTCATCCCTGCTCTGAACCACAGATTCCATTGGTACAAAAATCTCGGAAACTCCGAAACTCTAAATTATTACTCATCATCCCGTTTTTTTTTTCAAACCTGTTGAAACAAAATGAAAATAATGTCTAAAATTACTAACCACCAATAGTGTCAATTAGATAAGACGTTCGGAACGCCATCTGGCGATAAAAAATATAACACATTCCCGATATATTATTTCTGTTTAATTGGACGACATCTGAAGTACCACAGCGTTAATTTGGGACTCGTCGAAACAATTATATCGGCCATTACGATAGAGTGGCTTTTAATTGGAGGAACACCTAATTCCGTGGCGTATCGCAGCCAACCACTTAGCACGATGTCACGAGGCGAATGCACGATCGATAGACCGGGGCCAGCCACGGCGCATGATTTCGAGAGAGAGAATGGGATGAAAAAACCTTCGGGATGCCAAAGACACACACATACCACAGTGGCGTGTATACCGCGCGCTCTGCGCCAAGATGTTCAACAAGTTTGCGTATTGCTTTTGCGGGCACTTGTTAGCCGGTGTCTGGACAAACACACGACTTCGAGCTCCGACGGGCACGCACTTTCGGGCGTGGATGGAATTATTTTTAGTCGAGCGGCTTCTGGAGAATAACATTTTATCTTCATGGTTTCCCCCTCTGCAAACACGGAATACTGCATCGGATTAGATGTAGCGAGGAGCTGGGTTCAAAGACATCGAAAGCCGTACGTTGGGTTATGGTTAACGGCATTTAATGCAACAGCGTACTCGTATAAGATAGTTTTAGACAAGCCGCTGTCAAAAAACATCGTTTTACATTTTCAACACTTCTAATTCGTCACCAGTACCCCCCCCCCCTAGAGCGACTAAACGAGATTCCCCGCCGGGAATCGAACCGGGATCGCCGAGCCGCAGCCGGTTAAAATAATCAACTGGGCTACGACTAGTCGAACTTAAAAATGTCGTAAAAAATAGAAAATATGAAAGTAGTAATTTTTTTTATAAATCACCGTAGTGCCTAGTGCACTACGGGATTACTGCACCCTCGTGTCTCTATGGAGATGTGTGAGGGGCAGGGAAGGGAAGGGAAGTGGATTGGCAGCTGGAATAGCCAGGCTGCAGGATCCACCCCTAAGCTCTGGACTCCCAAATGGAAGCTCAGGGGTGGCGCCAGTACCACAGGATCGAATTAACGAAAACATGCGCCGAGAATCGAACCCGGGACCTACCGCTCAGTAGAATGTGACGATACCCACTGAGCCACTGGGGGCCGACTACCATATAATGAAATTAATTGAATCTGTTAGTAAAATTGATCTATTGCATGGTCATATTAATAAGTTGATGTGTTGAATTTGATTGAGTATTATTATTTTTATTTATTATTTACATGCAAATAATAAGACTTTACCAATCTTATAATTTGACGCGACAATTATAATAATAAAACAATTCAAATACAAACTACCTATATTCATATCTAACTACCTGCCGAATAAAATATAGAGAATTCATTGAAAAATGTATGCACTGCTACAGTTAGAGGTCTAAGAAAGATTTTTTTTCGAATAACTTTCTCGCATGCTCACAATATCACCAGTTTAAAAAAGAAATAGATACAAAAAAGAGCACAGCCCTTAGCGACATTACACGGTTTAAGTCGTCACCCCAAAACCCAGTTTCCAATTCGAGACGCTTCGATATCACGTTTTTGTGTTTCTTTAAGCTATGGCGAGACACTACGTATTCAGAAACCTTTACCCTCCCCCCCTCCACCGAATAGGATGATCATACTCGACATTAATTAAGGGCTTTAAGGCGATTGACTGTAGTGGTGAGCAGAAAAATTGAGACGCTATATTTCTTACTAAGCAAGACAGGAGACGAAGAAAAATTAATTAACTTTCGTGTATTAATTATAGGAATCCCGTCGGAGGCCTGGGCGATGCTTGCTACAGGAAACGCGTGCACTGGCTTCATTCGAACTCGAGAAACAAAACTTTCAAATAACGATAAATATTTACAACATTACTGCCATCTTTTAACACGACATAATTCATAATATTGCTCAGCAAACCAACCATAAAATTGTTAATTGATCATTTAATTTGAAGCTTTCTTTTTAGTACCACAATGTTTTTAATTTTTTCAAAAATTAATTTCAAATAAAAATTTATAATTAACATAAAACGCAATTTTATTAACCTGCAGTAGCTCAGTTGGTTAACCAACCATCTTAAGTGGTAACTGTCACGGGTTCGATTCCCGACTCAATGCCTCGGTTATTGGATCAACCGGGCAAGGGTAAAAAAATATTATTGGCTTCTGTTGAAAGAGGTAATAAAAATCCCTTTCGAATGCTTAGTATTTTTTTCTATATGAATTTTTGAATAATGTTTAGATTTTAATCTAAATACTGTTAAAAATTACTGAAACAAAAACGAAAAACAAATGGTGTGTTACGTTATCAAGTTGATGACGATTTTAGACCGCGAACGGTTGCGATTTCGCTATCACGCGACTTAAGCAAATGTAATGTGCACGCTTTCGTAGCACAGCCGGAGGAAAAAAAGACTGAGGTGGAGAAAAATCGGGAAAGAAAAAAAAATGTTCCAATCCCACATGCACGCAGCATGGCGTTTACTCTTAATGAATTTCGTATCAAGGGTCCTCGGGTGTCGGGGAAACCAAATCATCGAGTGTAAAATGGTGATGAAAAAAATATTGGTTGTGAGGAATCATGAGTACAAGAGACGTTTCACCGACATTTGATTTCCCAACGATGACGAAACCCGATGAAAGAACTCTTGATTGGTAAAAACTCAAATATTCAAATTGGGAGTTGGCGGCGGGCGCGTTTTTATCAGCCATATTATAACTAACCGAACCGCTTCAAACATAAATGGACATTTTAATTCTAGAATGATTGGTTTGTTAGTCAGTAGTGGGACTGGTTTTAACAGCAGCTTGTCGTCCCTGGACCCCGACCCTCGATCCCCTGACACTTGCGTTTTTCATGGCAGAATACAGAGGTGGTTTGCCCTTGCCTTCCCCCGCGCAGTACCACTAGCCAATCCAACAAACGGCTTGACGGGGAATCGAATCCAGATCCGCTGGTTGGTGAGCGAGCACGCTAACTCTCGGCCAGATCGGATGCACAGAGTTCGTACAGCGAAAGAGACGATATTAAGTCCAGGTACACTGAAGATCCACAAACCAGCCGAAAGCCATCAGTGACAATCAATGCCTCGACGAGATTGCCATCAACTTCAGCAGTTGCCCAAAGGTGATGACGTCATCATTAGGTTAACCGTCACGCATCAATCTGGATGCTAAAAGGCAGTGGTGGTGGCGGTGGTGGCGGTGGTGGGCGCGTTGGTTCGCTCGACTTTGCGCATAGGAACAAGGAATGGGGGGGGGTGGCAGAAATAAATTTGTTGCCATGAATTTTTCATTGTGCCGCCATGAATTATGCATCGAACAAGATTTGAGTCTTATTAATCTGGCGTTTTGTGCGGGTCCTCCCGCGCAAGTATAGCGTATACGGGCAAGTCAAAACACGTCAGTAAGTTGAGGGTATAAGATGGCGTTCGCTATGCATTAGCTCGTACGCTGATTGGACGGGAGCGGAAAAAATATTACCGACGCCATCAAATAAAGTTCAACAAACTATCTTCGAAACGAAATAGTAAATAAATATCTTGCCACCATGCGTATATACATTGGATGGATTAAAACATTTCACGCATTTCATAGTAAAAAATTTATCCTCATATGCTTCTGTGTACACTCGGAAATATTTTCAAACCTCATTTTTTATCTGAATGACGCAACTGTTTTTTTTTATAACATTCTAAGTCATAAACATTTGAATGAAGAAAAAATTAAAGCGCCGTCAAGAAGACGAAAAATATTTGTTTCCTCCGCAGTTTTTACTCTTTATTTATTTGTTTTTCTTTTTTCAAACGCACCATTTCAGCGTTATGTTTCTACACTCATCGTAAACAACGAGCTGAAATTCTGAACCCATCAAACCTATCAACATACGTAAAGAATACTGGAACAGTAGTGCAGATTAGGTAGAAACAAATTGTTCGACTTGCTATCCATTGTAACATGTGGCTGCAAGCGACGGCTACAAATAAATAACAATTTCTAAGCTCAAAACTAATGGAAGCCATTTGGGGAATAAATCCCAGTATCTCCGTTGCGATTTACCTAACCACACTCGAATAATGTGCGGCACAGTTGAAACATGCTTTGGCTCCAATTTCAAAGGCTTTCAAAAAGTTCCTCTTCGGCTATCAGGTACACACGTCATCCCGACAGTTCAAATTAAAAATGCAAAGTGAAACTTGAATCCTCAACTCTACCCGACACAACACAGCTCGTAGTTTTTCATAGTAATTTCAGCTGACTTACGCGGGTCCAAGAACACAGAATTTGAAACTAGCTTTCCAACATTGAATGCTCATTTATAAAGTAACACAGCAAAATAAGGCATGCTTGGAATGTCTTGCAAAGGCGTATAACTTAAGAAAGTAAAATTAATTTAATGCGAGTCCCGACCTTATTGCTTTTTATCTTTTACGACTCAGTGTCTGTGTCACGTTTCATTGGAACTTTCGAAGGTTGTCCAAGAACTAAAAATAAATCGAGCTTAACATTTTTAACTTCGAGGGCTTCGCTCAAACAGGTAGCTAGGCAGTATTTTAAGATTGTACTTTTTTGATATTTTCTCGTCAAAGGAAGAACAAATATGTTTATTAGACAAAATACATTTTTTACTATTATTTTTTTGCTTCATAAAATAAAATGAATTAAATTAAAACCAAAAATTAAATATTAATTCATTTAGTCACGGTTTAATCACGAAAACAAAATATATAAATGCTACTAAAGGTGTAACATAATAGGTCTCGTAAACATAAAATTTCACAATATTTGAATGCAATTTTTTCTAAAAAAAAATAATCTGTAATGAAAGCTATTGGGCAAATATTTTTAATAAATTATTTATCAAGTATTGGAAATAACTAAAACTTTCCGCTTATATCAGATTATTGTCTAGGGCTCCCATATTCGAATTTCTCTATTCAAAAATTAAACCGAAACTGGAAGTCATTCGACTCTAAAGATATTCCAAATTACTAATGAAAACGGGGCTACATCTTGAGGCGGGCACATGAAGAGCACACAATGATGCTTGAGTCTGTTGCTTTTTCCTCCCACCCCTTGTCTTTGAACGCTGCATTTTTAACGATAAAAGCGCCGGTTTATTTGGCTCGACACTTGTATCCATAAGCCGACGTAAACGTCTCGTACTTCGCAGATGGCGTTACGGTCTACGTCATGATGATGGCGGTTGCGAGCAACAGCTGACGGTGGAAGCTTCCGCTTTGCACCAGCTTCTAACGCGCATGTATAATTTGATACTTAAAGCAGGTAGTATAAATAAAGGGATAAGTTGTGCGGTTTTATTGGCGATTTAATGGAGCGGCTGTGTGACAACAATATAGTGACACTGCCATTTATAAGTATTTTACAAGATGCAATTATTCTTATTTTCTTTTAGAAATTTGAGAATAGTTTTTCACTTATTCGAAAAGAATAAATGACTTATACTACCATAACCAATATTGACAATATTTTCATGTGAAAATTAAATAGCAACGCAATCACAGTAGTTTTTCTACAGAAAGCAAGAGGTGTAGCATTATGTGGATAGAACGTAGAAAATTTAAAGTCACTATCGACACAACAATAGAGTCTGCTCGGTGCACACCGAGGATAAACGAAGATAGGTTGGCTAGACCTCAAAAATAAACGAAGAATTAACCATTATCTGCGATACAATACAAAGTCATGAAGTTAAGGCGATGCTTGTGGTTGTATGATTGGTTGTGTGACTGTATAATTGAACAAATATATATTGATATATTGTGATTAAGGGACATGCCTGCAATCGTTTGTGCTTTTATGTATTTCCTTCTGATTATGTTTGTCTTGTTATTCCTTTATAATATTTAAACCTTTGGAACTTCTGCGCTCTATTTTTTACCTATCCATAATTTTTTTATTATTGACAATCGATGATTGTCATCACTGAAGTGAATATCACGACAGGAAATTATGTACTCCTCTTCTAACCACCTTAAAAGAGAAACTTATGGAGAGGTAAATAAAACTTTAAAATTAATCCTTCAAAATTAATCACCTATTGACCCGCAATACACACTCGCGCGTAGTGGTTGCAACTACGCAGGGGCAGCCAACATTTCTATATGTCCATTTTCTCGAAGCGAGCGTCTGTGTTGTTTCATTGGGATTCATCATTTCGTTTCGCCTGGGCTTGGTGCACAAATCGAAAAAGGTTATCTTCGTATCGCGCCAACCTTTCTTTTTTTGTGGTCTTTTTTTTCTTTTTGTTTCGCCTGGGAGTAAAATGACTTATTTATACATAATCTGCTAGCGTAGAATATGACTCTTCGGAGAATGCGGCGCGGCGTGTACAGACAAGAAGGAGTGGACGATTGAATTTTCACATCCTACGCACGTCTGCTTCTCAATCTCGCTTTCTCGGCTCATTTTTTCTGGTTCTCCCTCCTTCACTTTTTTTTTTTCCTTTCTTGTTCTTTTTAACCGCCGCCGATTTTTGAAAGATGCGGGAGACGCGGTTAGAATTTCGGTTGGATCTTTCTAAATTGTCCCAAAAGAATTTTCTCACACCGCGCTCTAGAGTCAAATTGTTATTTCAACAGCGCGAATAAAACACTGGAACGTCCGCCGAGATAGCATACTCAATCAGTAAGATTTCATATCAAGTTATAAAGAATCAAATAAAACACATCGTAACTATTGGTACGAGAACTCCTCCGCAAGCCTTCGCGTCCATGATAAAAATAATACTAACCTTCGCCAATATCCATGATCTAACCTCGCATTTACCATGAGTCACGGCAAATGCATGATTATGTATTAAGCCTTTCGTTCCTCGTTTTACTAGGTTAATAAACGAGTACAAAAGTGATAGTACGTATAACCATCACGAATAAAATATTGCAAAAATATGTTTTACGGAAACCAAAATAATACTTAATAAAAAATATGCATAGTTCAACTGCTTCAGTACTGCATGACCAGCGGTTTAGAAATGGCGACAAGCATCGACAGCAACGCCACGTAACGTTAAAAATCTAAAATTGCTTGAACGTGCAGCGGTAATTTGGCCAATCCTAAAAGCTTTAAAAAATTAACATAGCTTTTCAGGAACGATTCATTTCAAGCAAAAAATAAGGTTTACGTAGCCGGGTTGGTCTGAAATAAGTCCGCCCATGCCGGGGTAGCAGGAAATAGAAAGTGTTGTTGATTTTTAAGGCGACTTTTGCTATGTTATAGAGACGTTATAAAATTAAAGAAAATACTACCGCGAGAGGTTAGTTGGAGAATAGAAGAAAATGACGTCACGTGGAGATAGCGAGCGCGACTCGGTGGAAATAGAACGAATTTAACTCAACCCTGAAATCGAATTTTCCATAGCGGTGTGAACATGAAAGGCGGAAAAATACTTTCGTTTATTCCAGTGCCTCTCAAACCATTGAACGCAACTGTCATACACAGTAATTATACACAGTGATTATGTCATCTATGAAAATAATGGGAGTATAAATGCTGATTTTGAATAGCTGCACTTGAAATAAGAAAAGTTTTAATGGCTCTCTAAACTAAATTACCAAGAATAACAAACAAAAAAATGCATGATGAAAGCATGATATCCGAAAGGTATAATGTATGAATGAATCGATAGTGCAATATACTATAAACAAATGCTTTACATTCATGCACTGACCGACCGTCAAATAACACGAGAAAATGAAGACATTTTTTAAGATGATTTGATTTCAACTCGCATGACAGCGAGTCGTGTTCTTTGAATATTGAATGTTATGGGCAAAGGAACTTTTTACATAAAAAGGAACAGATGTTCCAGTTCCTAAAAAAGGAAGCAATTCCCGTTCCAGTTCCGTAAAATTAAAAGAAACATAGGTGTTCCTAAGTTTTTCAAAAAAGGAACCAGTTCCTAAGAAGATAACTTTTCCGTTCCGTTCCTACCCACCACATTATCTTGATGGATATTTTCATCAATACCCTGACATCGAAACAAAGCCAGAGTCGCACAAGCTTGAGTCGGAAATCGAACCCGGGGTCAACGCACCTAAAACGACTTTCTCTACCGTCTGGACCACGGCGACCGTACATCTTCCTTGTGCCTCAAAGTTTGCAAAACCCAGCGTGATGGAAGAGAAAGAAACTCGGTACTAACAAAAAACTATTCAACAGCGCGAGCGCCCGCTGAAAGAGAGAAGAAAAAAATTCGAGCGCCTTTGATGCCTGTATTTATTGGCTGTAAATAAAACTAAATAAAGTATAGGTGGGTATACACCCACTTGATGCGCCGTAGGAAAGAGGCTGCTATGAAATGAGATGCCGTTGGCAATATAAATAAAAAAAATGTATTGCCTCGACGCATATGCATCAATTTACGATGATTCAACTGATTACAAAAAATCATATTTTCATAGTAATGCATAGACCTATTTCGGTCTAACACTAATGTTTATCTTCTGCGATAGCTAATACCCCCGACCTTTTTTTCTTCGTAAATGTCGAAAATAGAGATATAGAATTTGAGCAGACAACATCGTTCACTTTTTACAGTCAGCATCCATGTTTGGGTTTCAGATTCTCACAGCGTCATTTCGCTTATTCGTTAGCCTGGGGTACTGGCGTCACCCCTGAGCGTCTATTAGGGAGTCCAGAGCTTAGGGGTGGATCCTGCAGCCTGGCTATTCCAGCTGCCATTCCCCATCCTTCCCCTTCCCTGCCCCTCGCACATCTCCATAGAGACGTGAGGGTGCAGTAATCCTGCAGTGCTAGTGCACTGCAGGATTACTGCACCCGGTAATACGGTGATTTAAAAATAAAAAAATAATAAAAATCTCAAATCCACCACACAGTTTAGTGGCAAGCCACAGTATCATTAATATGTTTACTTTTGCCGTATTGGAGAAATGGAGACGTGAGTGGCGCCCGTAGTCGACTAAAATAAATTGTTTCTTGAGAAGGGTTGTACTCAAAATTTTCTTCCGAGCCTAAATGGCAACTTGAGGCTCGATGAAATATCGTAGGTGCTTGGGGGCGGTGTGTATTCGAGTGGGTAAAAATATCCATTCACCCTTCCCTTCTACCCAAATACCAACAGCGCCGATCGCATTTGCCAACGCGCGTGGGTTCCCCCATCGACCGAGTATTCTCCGTTGGCGCGTCGTCTCTCAAAGTCAAAATTGTGGCCACGTGATATGCTAACGCGCCAACCAAAACCTAGCCTCCTCCACACACAATTTGCAGCGAGTGAGTTTTAGTTTTGCCTCACTTTTCTGTCGGAGCTGTATTCCCTTCTGGGACGGGAAAAAATGATGTTGACATAACGCTCCGCGCACCTCAAGCGAACGCGAAGGCATCGATCGCCGAATCTTCAATTTCGTTCATCTTGTTCCGCCAATAGATACGTAATACTGTCACCTTTATAAACATTTCATTTTCATTTAAATGGAATTAAATAGCTCGCTTTGGTTACAACATCCCCTATCATGCATATCATAGCATCATGAGTTAGTTGTTCAGCACTTCACTCTTTTACTCGATTAAAAAGCAATTTTCATTTTCACTTCGAATAAATTAACGTCAACTATTGATGTATTTTTCGCACACTGTATTAATCTTAAATATATTTTGCCACTGATCACCGATTTTATGAAAATATGTTTTGTCATTTATTTCATAATTTTGTACTAATACACAGTGTATATTTGGACATTTAATTAATCATTTTGTAGGGATATTTTTTAGATGAACTTAATTAACTATAGAGATATCGAATATAATTTGCGATTTAAATTATCATTTTAGCATTAGATAAACATTTTAGGATCTAATCAATCTGTGGTCTTATCTGTTCCGCCTCATTATGTTCATTACTTATTTCGAAAACAATATTTTCATACTGATAATCTTTCTATTTTTTATTTTCAAATGAATGATTTTATACTGTTCATTAGATTACCAGTGTTATGATAATAAATATTGAAATACTTCTTGTACTTGTACACTAGTTAGTGAAGGCCATCATTGGCTAACAAGTCAACTTTTATGGCAAGAGAAGTGACTCAGAAGTCCATTCGCCACTCGGGTCGCTACTGTCATTTCCGCAGTGATACCGAGTCACTTGTCTCCCTTTATTTGCCATAAATCATGTTGTGTGGAAAATTCATTTTTGTCGCTGGCGAAGTAAGCGACCGCCAAATGCAAGTCAGGATGAAAACTGGCGCCGCCTTACGAGCGATTGATAAATGTGGGATTCCGGGGATGTATTGACATGAAAATGCAATGATGCGTGAAAATTGATCCAAATTGAACGCCTCTTTTTCTGAAATGGATGTAAGAGAATTTCGCTGTTCAACTATTGGTAAACTAGCGCTCAATTTTATCCAAATGTAAAACCATGGTTCGTCAGTCTATGCAAGTCATTGGCTTGCTACTACCTCCTCTACACAGCGAATGGTGTTTTATGTGAATTAAGTGAGTGTCAGATTTGCAATGTATTAAACAATAGTTTACTAATCAATCTAGTGTGACCCCTATATTCAGCACCTAGTAGAAGCACAACAGACAATATCACCAACACTCCACTTTCGATGGATAATCCTCATAGTAGGAAATCTCTCCCTGTCGGCTAATCACCCGCGGATGACGCGACACCAAGATACGATAACCGATTCGGACCGACGAACCCAACGGAAGCTCTTGCGGTTATAACCCTAACTTTACTGTCAAACCAACCCTGCATCCGCTACGCCCGCCTTCCACTCAAAGAGACAAAACCGGATAGGATAAATATTTGGGCACGTCACACATTTGACATTCCACATGGGCATGCACTGGGGAGGGGGGCAGTACGTGACTCCTCCGAGGAGCGCAACCCGACCTGGAATCCACGTGCTCCGAGCGACCTCGTCGCAAAGAAAAGCACGTGATAACGGGAGGAAGGGGAAAGAGAGAGCGTAACTTGCACGAGCGATGTCACATCCCCCGACGGGAAACGCTCGGCTCCGCTTGCCGTTCAACGATCACTTGAGAGGCCGACTGAAGAGCGGGGAATGAGGATGGGGGCCAACAAAAATACGACTATACATATTATTTATATATAAATATCCGGCGAATAAACACAGCAATGTGGACAAAAGACAAACCACCCGCATAACTCGTTCATATACCGAAGGTCATATTCGGGGATGGCAGGCCGTTTGTCAGAAACCACAAGGTTGGTACGGCTTCCAGAGACCCGAAAGCCCAAACATAATATTTTTCTCAGATAGCGAACAGAAATATTTCACTCAGATGAACCAAATCTACATTTTTTTGCTCCCAATTTAGCAACGTTTAAGAGGACGACTGAGTTGAAATTTTTAAAACGGTGTTTTGCTGTTTCATTGTTCACTGTAGGTGAATATAACGACATGAAGCTCGGTGCTCTTCTTTGGGATCAAACCTTATTGTGACACACATTTTCACAAGCACCCAGTGATCAATAAACGAGAGCCGCGCCGGGAATCGAACCCGCAACCGCTACCCCGCAGTCGTTTGCAGCACCGACTGAACTTGACGGGTCGTATCGAAATAAAATAAAAAATATTTAAAATCACGCAGGGTTTTTTTTTCTTTCAAATTATCAAATATCCCTACAAAAGCAGCAACAACGCTCGTGGCTCCAGTTATCGACTACAAGAGCCAGTTGTTCAGGAGCTAAAAATGAAAAATATAATAAATCGTTGACCTGCAATTCATAGACAAATGAAAATGAGCCACGCAACAGCCTCCCAATTTGGTAGATAATGGGGAAAAATACAATTAAAGGTGAACAAGACATCCCCCAAGCAAGGGGTTAACTTTTTTAAGTAAAATTAAATTGTTAACTTTTTAAAGTTTTCAGAATTCTTGAGACAGTCTATGAACCTAATAATAGTTAAGAACCTTTGTCATAAAGGCGTGTGCCACCTATTCTCCTCCAAAGTTCAATTTTACGCAGCATCCTCCTCCTCACCGATGATTCCACCCTTGACAACCTCTATTTCATAAACAACGCCCTCACGATTTCCCCACACTCCACAGTAGCTCCACTACTCTCCATTATTGCATTTACCCAGTTTGTCAATTTTGATTTCGACGCTGGCGGCCAGCAAACACGGATGGTGGGCGGAAGCATCCCCATCACCAATCGTCAGCATGAACTCCCCACCTCAACTTCCCTTCGCGAAAACCCTGTCTAAGTCCATGTAAACAATGGATCCTTGTGCGGATCCATTGAAATTACCCCCCCCCCCGACATCCATGTCGAAGTCATTTTCCTAGCTGCACGCAGTCGATGACTTTAGCTGTTATTCTCAGTACTCAAATGACCTATAACCTAATCAAGATCGTGTGAAAAGTTTTGATCGAGCGTCCTAGATCACCACTTCGCAGCCGGTTTCAATAACGACTGGGCTACGACGAATCTTATTTCGATTTCAAAAACATTAAGATAATTTTGTTATTTTATTATTATTATTCCTATGCAAGAGCACTTTAAATTCATTTCGCTTCCTGTTCTGATCGATGGTAGAATCAGACAGTGCGATCATTTATTTTCCTCAATACGTATATTACAATATCTTAGCTGTTTATTGGAGGGCAGGGGGGAGTTCAACTTACCGGAGCATCGATATCCGTAGCAATTGTTCAACTTTGGCGCGACAAGCAGAAAACATAGTTCGGTGGCGATACCGGCGCCAGACAAGAGAAATTGGCTTTTCCCCCCCCTTCTCCTTCCCTTTTTATCACTTCTGGCCTAGTCTCCTGCCGGCGCCGCAGAAGACACGTGTGCGAATGCATAATTTAAATGGGCCGCGCGCATCTGTTGACGTGAATAAACTGCGAGAGACCCATAAACCTCCACAGGCTCACAGCCAACCAGATAACGAATCAACCTGTTGCGGGTCACAGGCACGGGTCACAGTCGATCACCGCCGACATCCGCTTTGTAACTTACGAGCGTGGAAAAATCTGAGTAGATCAAAGGTTCACTTGCATTCAGGTACGCTTTTGGAAAATACATGGGTGTCTGCATTATTTTTTCTCGCCAGTCTGCGACAATACGATCAGATAATAATTCCTCTGACGAACAAACAACGATCTAACTACACTATCACAATAGACGATTGTAAAAGCTATCGATAGTTATCGTCGATATTTGGAGGTAGTCATCGGCATTGCTTAACTCAATAACATAACTTTAATAAAAGTGTTTTTGCAAGACTATCTTTCGGAGCAGTTCCCGGAACACTTTTTTTTCTTGCTTAGCTTGTAATGGTGACACTGATGACAATGTGAGAGTGATGAGGTGCTGTGCTCTCAAAGAATAAGTTAATTTTATTTCGGTCGCTATAAACCGACGCCCCAAAAACAAAATGTTATTTTTCTGCTTAATTATTCATAATTTGGTGTTTTCAAATGAATAGACTACTAAATTTATAACCTTTTCACATTAATAACGATAGAATATTAATTTTGGCTTTCATTATTGTCCGGTTAATAGCTCACTGGTCGTATCAGTTAGTGGCCAGCAGAATATAATCGAAAATGAAGTGTGTTATTCGAAATTGTCCGATATGATTCTAGTACGAGCCACAATTTGCCATAATCTGTGTTCTGGTTGAACGGCAGCAACGCTTTGCTCAGCCAGTCACAAAACAAAATTGATAAATCCCGTAGATGAGCCCTCGTCATTTGTCCCCGGCTTAACTGCATCATTTAATTAGAGAAATGCGTCTGATGTGCATCCACACAAATGTATTCGTGTGTACCAGGGCACTCGCAAATTAATCGCTTCATTTTAATGTGATCATGACGGGCTGGCGACAGGCATATGCAAATCGAATTACTTTTCAGAATTCCGCAAATGAATTTGGGGTTAAGTCAGTATTTCACTACGCTACTAATCACTGCGACTGCACGCGCAGCGTGCAAATCACAGCTTCAGTACAGCGAACCGAACATCGTTTCATTGAGCCATTTTGTTTTCGTCAGTAGTCGCTGGCTGCTAACCATGTGCTGCTAACCAGGCTGAACATGTTCAATTCTATTCGCGCAGCGAGCGGCGAGCGACGAGCGATGACGTCGCGGTGAGTTACCCTGTTCGCTGTACTAATGCTGCGATTTGCGCGCTGTGCGTTCAGTCGCAGCGACTAATAGCGTAGTGAAATACTGGCTTTGGCGCAATCTTGTATGCGGTTCAATCACGCTTAATGAAATTCCGTGAATTCATTTGGTTAAAAAGCCAAAATTAAAAAATTAAAAATCTAAATCTAAACCTAACACACGTCAAAGCAGAACGAAATATGGCATGGTAACTTATTGGAGACTCACAAATGGGTTTGAATTTAGTTAGTTAAATTCTCTATTATTTCGTTTTTACGAGTTTGAGCCATTAGGGAGATTGTAAAATCCCGAGTATTATTAATGTGTCCCTATATAATGTCACATCGAGGTCACTACTACCACCCTTGTAACTTGGAAGCGCCCCCCAGCGGCATCACCAGGAATCGCATTTCTCATATGGCAAGGAACGCAATTTCAAATGCAGAAATACATTGTGTCAGGCATGGAGAGAGCCAACGATATATTAGAGAAGCACCAGGCTTGATAGTTATTTTTATTTTGTGCCATCAGCCAACGAAACAATTTAAATGCTTTCAACATTTAATGGGCCATTCAAATGCCGGTGTATGTGATGCAATTCCGGGCGAGTATTTGGAAACCTACGGAACCGCTAAAAATTCCACAATGACTTTTTATTATTTTGTAACAAGCCCATAAACTAACACGAGTACCGGTGTGCTTACACGTTTACTAAAAAACGGAAATATCAAGCACATTTGTAACTAAACACATCTAGGCGCTCCTGACATCGGCATAATCAAAATGCTTTTAAAGCGTTCTCCGTTTCTAATGGCACGCTGACAGCCGAATAAAAAATTGCATTCTCAACAGTAGAACCAAGGATATGTAACGGTAAAGCACAGAATAGTTAAATTTCCGCTAACAAAATATACGGAATATCCTCAACTCCAACCACACACAAGCACCCGGCATTTTCACGGCTATATAGACCTTCGGGTTAGTCTGCCATAAGCGTAATCAGACATGGGAATTAAAACATCGCATTGGAGAGAGCGTCCGGCTTCTACTCCTACTATATCGTTGGTCGGACCCGCCATTCGCGCACGCAGAACCAACATCTCAAACCAGCATCACGCAACGTACGTCAAAGGTTTCATTTCTGGCGGTGACGTCACGTGGGCACAATTTCCTGTTTACATACGCGCGCAAACCAAATCGTGATATTATGATTATTGCATTTATTATTTTTTGGGACAACAGTTTTCCCCGGTGTTTGTCGAAGGCGTGGGGGGGCTACGCAAACGGTCTGGGCCGCCGCATAACTATAGAACACTGAGCGCGCCGTTGTGTTCAATGCATAATGTGCCAGCGTGGATTTGTCATATGACCTCTCTGCCGACGTTCAGAACAGATATCGACCGGTAAAATACACAAGCGTCAACTTAGGACGTTTTTTCATTCAGTCCCTTTAAATATGACCGAACGTCTGCGAGAGACATTTCCCAAAACATGAAACACGCCGTACTATACCCGTGATCGCAGGCTTATTTAAGGAGACATCTCAGGAAATTTTTGGACGAGAGAAATTCATGCACGTGTCTTCTATCGAAATGAAAGTGAAACCATACTATTAGGCAAGCGTTAAAGAAGTCTACTCAGGTCAGATGCCTAGAATAGGCCAAATTGTCAGGTCACCTCCTTGGGATGGGTTGTATAAAATACATGTAAGTCTAGAGGTGAACATAAGACATTTTTGTGACCCATGACATTTTAATTTTGGACTTCCTGATCATTTGACCCCGGTCATAGGCTCCTCTTGGGTTGATTGTGGAAACCCATTATTTCACAGATTGTATTTACAGATGCTAAAATAAAATATCTGATGTTTATAACATGAGATTCTACAGTAAATTTCATGCAATAAATAAAACAAGATTTCCATTATGAGGTTAAAGGCGGTATTTCACTAGGCGAATAATCGCGGCGAATGCAGCTGAAGCGCGTAAATTGCAGCAGCACGTGAATTG
>JAUJYS010000326.1:0-25141 GCA_033995665.1 Melogona broelemanni
TCCTTAACTGGTCTTTGACCCCCGCCATTGGCCCCCCCTAAAAGGGGCTGCTTGCGGGTATATATTGTAATTGTAATTGGGTGAAATAAAACTAAGAATAATCTCGTTGTTGTATTCTTTAGAATAAGAATATGACATCTGAAAGATACCCGCAGGGTAATTACTAAAAAAATATATCAAATTATTCCTTTTGGAACCCATCAACACGAGAAAAAAAATAATTTAGTGTTTTTACAACCAACATTTTACATTGGATACTAAAAAGTACCTTTAATGTAAGAAAAGGTAAACGCGCTTGAAAGATGATATAATCATTGATCAAGAAGGTCATTTAACGAGGCAATTAAATTTAATTCAGCTTCTGGTTAAAAAAAAATATTTAAACAACAAATAATGGCATACACGTAATATGATAAACATTCTCTCAGAGGTCAACTAAAACAACAAAAAAAATCATTCGATACTGTAAGGGTATGACGAAGCAACAGGCCATTGAGTAAAAGGCGTCGCGAAGTTGTCACGATGTTTTTCGTGTGATTTTTCTCATGACTTGCGTGTGGCACTGAGTGGCAACTATATCTTTGGATTGGTCTGATACATATCGTGTTTCGCTGTATTGTTCATATCCTATCGATATATTGTACCATCATCCATGTTAAGTGTCGGCTATTGATATACAACCTGAATATTGCTTTCTTTTCGTTAAAAACAACGAACGCATTTGCAACCTGTTGGAAAAGCAATTGACGAGAGGAGATAAATCTCGCTGTGAACATGTCACGTGAAAAAGAATAACCGTGACGCGTCACCGTCAGTTGCCTTTCCACAGGAGTTGCCGGAAACATGCTTGCAGGTGAGTGCAGTGTCCCTGGTCGCGATCGAGAACACAACTCGATAAGCGGCCACAAAAAAAATACAATCTCAATGTGTGCGTGTGTTTCCTGCCGCGAGGCCCGTCACTCGTCCGAGTGTCGAACCTCGAAACATACTGTACATTTTCCTCATACTTTTGTCATCACATCTATCTTCCTATCTCTTTGGCTATTCCTCTCTTCTTTCTCTGGTGCCTCTCTCTTTGCTGTTGTTTTCCTCTAGGGGGATGCTGCATCGCGAGTATTGCCATCTAAACACACCGATTATTAACAATGTATAGATGCCGTACCTCTGACTTATATCTCTCACTAGCCCATTCCCATTGACCATTAGCGCCAATACCCCAACCATAACCACCTCAAGAATTGATACAGCCATAATATTTGTCTTTCTCTCTCTCTCTCGCTCTACCAACGAATCCAATATCAAAATGGTGGCGACAGAGTTCGCTCAGTCGCAGAATGTCTTCAAAACAAAAGCTATATATATATATATATTTATTTTTCTTGATCTGTCCTCTATACTCTATTCTTGCGTCTAACTGACTGTGTTATTCCCATTGTCTATCTGTTCACCACCAAACCCCTTTCTATCCCCCGCCCCGCCACTATCCATCCCTTCCCACCCGGCCCACCGACACCTTTGGACACTCCCTCAGCTTTCAGTCATAAACCTGGGCGCCATCATAGCTGGTGCAGGCAACATAGCTGCTTTTAAGTCCATGAGAACCCTGAGAGCTCTTCGCCCCCTTCGCGCGTTGTCTAGATTGCAAGGGATGAGAGTAAGTAAAAAGAATCCTGCCCGGGCCACACACTCTACAGTGCACCCCGTATATATCTATATATACTTATACAGTAGTAGTATACTGATTTGCTCTGTTTATATTCATTATTATTACTTATTATTATTATTATTATTATATAATTCTGCATCCGTATACACATTTTTTTATATACCGCATGTCTCGATATGAAACCAGTAGTAGTTTTTATTATTTTTTTTTTTCGAATTTATTCTTTCCGAGTTTCGATCGCCACATCGACGCGGTGCCACGATTGATGATGGACAACGCTCGTCCCATCTATTTTTAAGATGCGCTCGGCTGACGTGATGTGAGTCCGGTGCAAGAGGCCATCTCACGGTTGCAGACACAAACGGGTGCAAAATGTTTACCTAGCTGCTTTTTTATACGAGGCAACGTTATCAGATGACCCTGTTTTCCAGGTGTGTCGCACATGCGTCACATGCATCACAAAATTTTCACATGCGTCACAAAAATTTTCAAATAATTCATCTACTATTTCGGAAGAAAAAAAAATGAGCAATCCTTAAAGCAATAAACTACCACGGCTAATCATCTTAATTGTAAAATGAATAATCATATATTTTACAAGGCATCATTAAACTTAAAATCAGATGTGTCCCAACTTTTTACTATAGCCGACTGAGATAGAGAGTTTAAATCGTTCTAGTTACTAGTTGCTACGTACAAGCCAGTAGATTTGGAAAACTTCATTACATCAATAATAAGTGTGCCACATCTAAAAATCAATGCAGGACTGAGTTTACCATTCAAATACAAATCGGTTTCATATCTCGAGCACTTGTATCTGAAATCAATTTACAAATTACACTTGTGTAAAATTTTGGTAACTAAAGCAAAAAGAGCACAATTTATGTAACGATTTGATTGATTGATTGATTTGATTTTTATTGACACAAATTATAAAGAAAAAAAATACAATTTGTGTCATCACCCCATTACTGGGGGAAATCAGCCGCCCCTTAGCCGCACCGAGATGCTGACTATGAGGGGTGACTATGAGGGTTGACTATGAACGTTAACAGGGCTACCAAACCTATTTAGAGAATGTAAATTTATCTAATGAAAATTTATTTATCTAATGAAAATACTGAATACTAAACATTACATAATCAATATGTAATACATTGTGACGATTCAATGCGATAATGTCGATTCCAGGGATTATCGAACAATGTTACCAAAAACTGCAATAACACAACTTTAGAGCAACCTATTTATAGAAAAATACCCAGGCATACCAAAACTGAAAACTAGGGTTACATTCCTAAGCCCTTTCTTGTCCAAACATACAGTAAATACATCTATGTGTGTAACCTCACTTTTCCCCCCAAATACAAACACGTCTCCTCAACCATACACACTTTCCCCGAACTCGATTTCCATCAAATACAGCGATGGCTTCACTTCCGTTTCCGCTTCGTGTACATTAGTCTTGATTTGGTGGATAATCCTCGCGAGGCATCATTCGTCATCGTCGTCGTCGGTCGCATGTTGCACGTGTTCGATTCTCTACGCATGCTCTGCTCACAGTTTTCCCCCTCCACCAACAAACCCACCCCTCCCACTCATACGTAGTTCTACGTCCCTCCCTCGCTGACTGTCGTCATATTTGCTGTCTTGTTTGTCATTTCGTAGAAAACTAATAATTTGGTAACTCTGTCGCACTTTTCCATAAACAAATGGACAAATAGTTCATTTTAGAATTTTCAACTATTTTTAGTTATTTTTTTTTAATTTTGTAGGTACCTTAATTATTATATTATAGTTTTCTTAAACAGTGTCACGATTTTATTTCTCTAAAGTAGGAAACACCTGGTAAATCAAATTGCTAGTTTTTTCTCAAACAATTGAATTAGTAATTCATTATTATCGTGCAATTTTAAATCAGGTGCTCTACTATTTTAATGCGTGTACAGAGTGCATTAAATGCTCAGAATTAACAAAGATATGTAAATGTGCATCTATGTGTGAAGAGCATATGCTGCATATTTTTAAGTTAATATGTAAATTAACATATTTTGGTATGCTCCCTCCCAACTTACCTTTTTTATTAACTAACTTCATAAACGTAATAATCCCCCAATTTACCTTTTTTGATTAACTAACTAACATAATTCTGATTTCAAAAACATCTTGTAAGAGTCTTAATCAGAAAAAAAAAATCATGACTTTCCTAAATGAGCCTTAGAAATTGCTCAACTAATTTAACCAAATATGACAATGGATATTTATTACAAATGCACTCTGTTCCTACACGCATTGACAATAATAGCAAATGTAGTGTCTGTAGTAGAAATTTCACTAACGAGCTAGTCATTAAGGGCGGTTTCTATTAAATCAACTTAAATACAAATTAAAGTTCATGAGTGTTTAAAGCCAAATTTTTGTAATACCATTTCGACTAGCACCAACATGCTCTAAAAAAAATGGTTCATGTTACAAACTTTACTATGCCGAGCTTAGTTTCGGAAATAGCACAGACTTTCATTAATTACTTGTTGAACTAATAAAAACGTCTTTAGATTTGTAGCATTTAGTTTACAGTACGCATGAAACTGGGTTGATTGGAATTGAAGGTTCTGTTATTTCATACATTAATTGCATAAGGAATTACTGTATTAAAATTAGAACGCCAAAAATGGTTCTTTCTTATTATTTTGAAATTAATTAAATTAAAATTATTTTGAACCGGAACGCTGATATCGATAAACGTTTGGGTAGAACGTTCAATCATTCTGAATAATCTAAAAATTAAAAACATCAATTGCAACGACATGGAATAATTGACCAGCACCTCCATTTCCACTCCATTTTAATATTCTAAATCACTCTTTCGAATGCCACTAAAGTCATGCGAAGTAGTGATTAGAGTATAGCACCACCATTTTGTTCTTGTCGGTCGCCAGCTTGGTGGCACATAGCATCAGCGCTCGAGTACTGATTTCGTGTTCTCGTGCCACGTTCCCCTCTCCCCCTCCTTCGCGTACAGGTTGTGGTCAACGCCTTAGTCCAAGCGATACCTTCCATTTTCAACGTGCTGCTCGTGTGTCTTATCTTCTGGCTCATTTTCTCCATCATGGGCGTGCAAATGTTTGGCGGCAAGTACTACAAGTGCGTGGACTCTGAGGGCCTTGTGCTGCCTCTGGAAGAGGTCAAGACTATGAACGAGTGTATAGCCAAGAACTACACCTGGCTCAACTCAAAGATCAACTTTGATAATGTCGGAAACGCTTATTTATCGCTATTCCAAGTGGTACGTGAACTTTGTCGATTTGGCAAGCAAATATATTTTTTGTGTAGAGTGTTCTTAGGAGCCGTGTGGTTAAAAATGAAAGACCTTGAGCAGGGCAACAATCGAATCAAAATTGAATTAAACCCGAAATCAACCCTAGATTGATAAAAAAATGTATATTACGAGTCATTTTAATCTTACAACTAGTTAATAAATTCTACATTATATTAACCAAATTTGGCAGGTCCCACGTGATTGTATCCGACAGCAACGTATTGTAATGCCAAATTGTAAATCTTTTTTCAGGCAACTTTCAAAGGATGGATAGGAATAATGAACGACGCCATAGACAACAGAGGAGTAAGTAATGTGGCCATAAAATACACAGTGTACATTTGTAACTCTAAATACAATGTGGAAATTCCCAAAAGTGAAGTATCGAAAGTTACACCCACCCGAAACTATCCTAACAAAAAGAAATGCCTTGTCTCGTTTGCCGCAGATTGACAACCAGCCATCCAGAGAAGTCAACATCTACATGTATCTTTACTTCGTCTTCTTTATCATCTTTGGCGCTTTTTTCACTCTGAATCTCTTCATCGGTGTCATTATCGACAATTTCAACGAGCAGAAGAAAAAGGTAAGCCAAATTTCTTCTGGCGTCAAAGGAAATGTGTGCGACAAAATGGTTCCAAAAAGACATTTCTATCCAATCACAGATGCAGATGAATGTCAGATGTGTATTTTCTATTACGAATACTCATTCCTCCGCATGCCTCTTTCAGTCGTAGGCAAAAGCTGTGCACTGCGGTACGGCATCAGGGGGAGCTTTTTGTAAGGCGGAGATTCCACGAAATGCTGAGATGCAAACTGAGAATATTTCATTTCGCGTGATTTCGAAAAACTGGATGTGACCACATTACAATTACAATTACAATTTGTACCCGCGAGCAAATTACTCCTGTTAAACGTTTGCCTATGGTGCAAGCAAAAGTTTACTCGGAAATTAAGCGTTAAGAAACGTATTGCTAGAAGAAACAATATTTATGAACCAATACTAATCCTTATTTGTATTTTTTTATATCTTGCATTGTCATTGCATTTATCTTTCATTTTATTTTCGAATAGGCTGGCGGTTCTTTAGAAATGTTCATGACGGACGATCAGAAAAAGTACTACAACGCCATGAAAAAGATGGGTCAAAAGAAACCGTTAAAAGCCATTCCAAGGCCAAGGGTAAGTGCACATTTCCTGTTTTGTGATCAGCATAACTTATGTCATACAAGCACAAAACATTTTTAAAGCAAGCCCGAAGTTTCGACCGTCACTTAGGCGTTTAAGACATGTCAGATTATTTGACTGGGGAAGGTGTATAATTTTCATCACGCAACAACCTATTATGTGTTTTATTTGTGCGAGAACAGATAAGACTGCAGGCGATCGTGTTTGACATCACGACTGATACCAAGTTTGACATGATAATCATGGTGTTTATCGGACTCAACATGATCTGCATGGCGCTGGACCACTACAACCCCACGGACCTGTTCAACGAGACGCTAAATTATCTCAATCTCATCTTTATCGTCGTCTTCTCCTGCGAGTGTGGCCTCAAGATATTCGCTCTGCGCTGGTATTACTTCAAGGAACCCTGGAACATGTTCGACTTCGTAGTTGTCATTTTATCAATTTTAGGCAAGTATAATTTTTGAATACGTCCATCTATGCGTGACATTTACAATTCCGCTAAAGTGTGTCTTCGAATTATATTATTGACACTGAAATTGCCATTGTATCTTAGTCTTCTTAAGGCTTTTAGACTTCGATCTTAAAGTTTTGTTCACGTTTTCTTTCAGGCATCGTGCTCAAGGAGTTCATCGAAAAGTACTTCGTGTCGCCGACGCTGCTCCGAGTGGTGCGAGTGGTCAAAGTGGGCCGCGTGTTGCGTTTGGTCAAGGGAGCCAAAGGCATTCGGACCCTGCTGTTCGCGCTGGCCATGTCTCTGCCGGCCCTTTTCAACATCTGCCTGCTCCTCTTTCTGGTCATGTTCATCTACGCCATCTTCGGCATGTCCTTCTTCATGCACGTCAAGCACCGCGGCGGACTGGACGCCCTCTACAACTTCGAGACGTTCGGCCAGTCCATGATCCTGCTGTTCCAGATGTCCACGTCGGCCGGTTGGGACGGCGTGCTGGATGGCATCATGAGCGAGCACGACTGCGACCCAGGCAGCGACACGCGGCAGGGCGACTGCGGCAACAGCGGCATCGCCGTCATGTACCTGGTCAGCTACCTGGTCATCAGCTTCCTGATCGTCATCAACATGTACATCGCGGTCATCTTGGAGAACTACAGCCAGGCCACGGAGGAAGTGCAAGAGGGGCTGACGGACGACGACTACGATATGTACTACGAGATCTGGCAGCGGTTCGACCCGGACGGCACCCAGTACATCGACTACGACCGCCTCACCGACCTGTTCGACACGTTGGAGGCGCCGCTGCAGATCCACAAGCCCAACAAGTACAAAATCGTGTTCATGGACATCCCCATCTGCAAGGGCGACCTGTGCTACTGCGTGGACATCCTGGACGCGCTCACCAAGGACTTCTTCGCGCGGAAGGGCAACCCCATCGAAGATTCGGGCGACATGAACGAGGTGGGGCTCAAACCCGACCTGCCCGGCTACGAGCCTATCTCCACCACTTTGTGGCGCCAGCGCGAGGAGTTCTGCGCGCGCCTCATCCAGAAGGCGTGGCGGCGGCACAAGGGAGGCGGCGGACGCGGCGGCGATCACCTCAGCAGCGCCACCACCCAAGACGCGCACGACAGTTCGGCCGATCTGCACGACACGGCCATCGTGGTGGAGAGCGACGGACACGTCACCAAGAACGGTCACAAGGTGGTCATCCACTCGCGATCGCCCAGCGCCACCAGCCGTTCCACTGACGTCTGACGCCAGCGCGCCGGCGGGCAATCGCCACCACCATCTTCTTATTCTGCTGCTGCTGCTGCCGCCACTGCTGCCGACTACTACTACGACGACGACGACGTCGGCTGATAGAGAGCGCGCGCAATTCCCAAAAAGAGATTTTCGGGAAGATAATAAAAAAATTGCAGCAGACACTGGGGTAAATGAAACCCCCCTCGAAACACACACACACACACACAACACGCTTCTTCTTCTTACGATTTGTGTATGTTGGGGGGAGGGCGCCGCGACGGCGTCGGTGGCAGGGGTGGGTGCACCGGCCCTGCACCCGGGAAAGAGGTGGTGCGTTCCTCTCGCTTGCCACCCCGCACCCCCACGCTCTCTCGCCGGCCCCAGTCAGCCAGTATAAAAAAGCCCGCCAGCCCGCTCGCGACACTTGCAAAAATGAAATAATAAAACCAACGCAGCCTATCTATCTCTCTCTACGCCGCCTCTCATATGCCGCGAGACGACACACACACCGTCAGTCAAGTCTCCCTTCCACCAGAGGGAGCCACGTACGACGCGCCCTCGCACACCGCACATCAAACCAGGATAAAAGGAGAGTCGTCGTGAGCGTGTGTGACCCGAAACCATATTGCTCGCTGCTCCGTGTGTGTGCGCGCTGCCGTTGTTGCTGTTGTTAAATAAATGCTGGACAAAAACAATTAATCTCTATATTTGAAGAGAGAGAGAGAGTGACAATAACCACCACCGCCACCTTCACACCAGGTGGCGCACCATCCCACCTAGGCACGCTCGATCTCTCTCTTTCACTCTCTCTCTATCGCTCCCACACTCTCTATCTCTCTCTCTCTCTCTCTCTCTATTCGCATCTAGCTAATTATTATTAAAAAAATGTGATGCCCCGTGTTTAGAGGAGGGGCGAAAAAAGGTGCGCGTCGCGGGGGAGACCGCGGGTGGAGAGACACACAAGAGACGAAAAAGAAGCCGGCAAAGGCTTTCGACCGCACGCGCGCGTGGTGAGACGGAAGCGGAACTATAAACGGAAGAAAAAAGGCCTGACGACGCACATCCGGTACGGCGCATCGTCCCATCCCCTCTCCCTCCAACTCTCGACTCATACCGCAGCATGCATTAGGCGGATTTAAAAATATAAAAAAGTTGGAGAGAAGCCACAAGACGAGAAGGTGGAGGAGGAGGAGGAAGAGGAGCAACAAAAAAAAAAAGAGCATCCGGAAACAATCTTTTATTTTTATATATTAATTGGTTATTTGCAAAACATTTTGCATCTACTTCTATATACTTCTTGGGCCTAAGATTTGGTTGCTAGCGGCGGAAGACTGACCATCTCCCCCGTCGAGTGTTATTTTTCTAATCACCACACACACACACACTCTATTATTACTTTTTTGAGAACTAATGACGTGCACACCTATATGTAGACACCCCGCCCCCTCCACCACCACTACCCATACACACTCACACGCTCTCTGTTGGCAAAGTAGCCGGAGGAGCGTACTGCGGCGGTGATGACGTGGTATTTCCTTCTATATCTAGGCCTCTCTATCTCTCTAATCGCGGGAAGTGAAATTCCTTCCCAGACCGCATGATGTGTATGCCGATTCTATCTGTTAACAAAGCAGCTACTATATATAAATAAGGGAGGATGAAATTTTCTCTTTTTTTGTTCAAGTGTTTTATATTTGATTTAATTGTTTGACTTCGTAATTTCATGTTGGAAATTGCGACACCGACGAACAGTAGGAAGGGCAAGTGCCGAGGCTAGTGTTTTGTATTCACGTCATAAACATCATCCCCCCCTCCACCAATATGGCAAGGCAACCCCAATGAAATGTTATCTTCCGAACGCAGTTAATAATATAATTTTGGTACTGTGATCCTTCAACGTAAACGCCACTAATTCTGTTTCACCGTCAGAAAAATTAAATCAGTTTACGAATGGCTTAGCAAAAGCAGTACCGTAAACACCTTATTTAATCTTGGCTGAATCAGACAATGCTGCAACAATATAAACGTGTTGTTACGAGACACCAAATTACCAATGTTTAAGGAAATTGATTCTCACATATTAGACATGTGCTTGCTATATTTGCGATGAATTCACTAGCGCATGATACTGTAACACTTCAAAGCATTTTGACCAACCTTCATGTACATTCCTGATTAACAACAAGAGGCTGCAATTGTGTGTAAATGGATGGCTTTTATGACGTGGTAAATGATAGTATCAAAGCCCGTATGGTTTGGGGGATAATTCTAAAACTAAGTTGATATTATTTCCCCCATTGTTTATTAATCCGTTATCTTGTTTCCGTTAAAAATGAAAATAACAATTGAAGGTAAGAAATCGTTACCGTGTACCGACGAAATACTCGTATTAGAAATATCGAATCATTAGGAGAAGAAAAAAAATATTGAGCGTTCTTTCTCCGTTTGCTTATTATGCTACCCGTGTTGATGTTAAAAAAGTTGGTCTTGAGACAAAGTTTGGTCTGGTTGTGCAACCTTTTAGTGAAGACCGATCAACAAATTTATCTGTATAGACTTTTGTTACTTGTTTTTTTGGCGTGGGTCAAACATATATACGCACGAGGCGAGAAATGATGACAAGGTTTGAATACTTTTATCAGACAATTATTACTGAATAATAATACGCTGGTAATTCAGAGAGTACGGCCGTTATTCGATAGGTTTTCGTTGCTGGTTTTTTGAGAATGCAAAGAAGATAAAAAATAAACCAAAAAAACATAATAACACCCCCACACCAAGCGCGTGCGGACAGAGATCAGAGCGAGCACCGGACGAGTAAAATAGGGGGGGGGGGGCCCGGTCGTTGTTAAGCCTATATTATATATTTGAGATCTCATTTTTTAATGCCTCAGCCGTTATTTGTATAGAATTCCTTGTACATATTATATTATAATATCTATTATGCTCGTGGTCGCGAATTTTTTTTTCATCTTCTGTTCACGCAAATTGCCTTTGCTGGCATGTGTTATTACCTTGCGAGGTCAGAGCTTCGCGTGCTCCCGTCCTCGCCGTCCCACCCAGCCCGGCACGACCGCCGCGCCCCCTGCCGACGCGTGTTCTAGGGTTGGGTGGGGTGGTAGGAACGCGCGCACGATTACCACCAGGGGGCGTTCCGCGCCGCGCCGCCGCCTTATCCTCCCACGAGACTAGCGCCGCTCCACGGTTGCCTGACGCTCGCACGAGGATCCGTGAGGCGGCGCCAGTCTCCAGCGAACGGGCGGTGGCGCGCGTACGGGGCCCGGCCCCTACCAAAAATGACAGGCAAGGGCTGTTTTAATCATGCAAGTGCGCTCAACTATGTACATTTTAATAACAGCAAATAATACTGCTTCTTTTTAATGGTGCACCGAGCATTGTTACATTTGATGCAACTTTCTAAAAAAAAATCTCTTTTTGTTCTCGAATCCCAAATTTCCATCTTCCCCCTCCCTCCTCGATAGTCCCTTATCTATATCACTCTTAATAAATTGCACATACACACTACGACAGATGACATCTCTCTTCACACATACATATACACGAACACGAAAACACACACTGAATAAATGGAAGTGGGGTTTAAAAAAAAACAAAAACATATTGACACATTCCAAAAAAAAAAAAAATAAAGAGATGTTTCGCTTCTCATATAGGACTACATTTTGTCATAATTCTTTTTCGATTAAAAAATAACGTAAAAACGAATCACCTAATTACACCACCACCTCTCCTCTCCCTTTCCCATCCCATCTACGAGTATTTTACACCAAGGATAAATCCATCATCGCAACGCGCATTCCATCGCCTCTTTATCGCACAACGTATCATAACACACCAAAACGAGACTCCCACTATCGAACGCAGGACGAGAATAAACTCTTAAGCTACGATATTAACAATATTGCCTATCAATTTAGCAAAAAAAAATATCGCTATATCTCTTTAGCTACACCTATTCACCTATCGTTTAATCCGTTGCCTATTCTTCCCTCCCCCTAACTTTTCCGTTCCCTCAAATTCTGGTGAGACACACACACGCAAACAATGTAATTCTACGAGCCGCCAAATTTAAAAATAGTTAAATAAAAGTCTCTCCTACTCTAGGATCGCTACACCATCCAACAAATCATGAAATATAGCTTTACTCTAGCGCAGAGTTTCTCAAAATGGGCGGGGAGGGGAGGTACAGACGCCAAAGTATTGTTTCGTCGGTTTCCTGCATGCTTATTTCAAAAATTGCTTTTTTAAAAAATATGCATTATCGATTTCTATGAAGGCATTCAAAGCTCTGGTGAAGAATAATCATCATTTGGGTCTGCTACCCCAAAAAAGGTTATGAACCGCTGTATTAAAGATTATGAATTGATTACAAATCGAATAATTAAATCTTATTTAATAGCATTTATTTGAAATATTCAATGTGACACAAGCGGCTTTAAATTAAGCGTGCATTATTTAAATATTAAGCTGCTAGATGGGATGTGCTGTTGTGTTGTTAAATTATAGCTTCAAATCAAAAATTGTGCAATCTGCTTGGAATAATCCAGCGTGGAGTGACGAGAAATTAATTGTATTAAGCCGCTAAAAAACTGAAAGGTTGCCTGTGAACTATTAGTAATAGCTATTTTTCAAAATCAGCATCGTAGGGCCCTATAACTATACGAGGCGCCGACCCTAGCCGGATATATTTATTATTCCATCAATGCTTCTTCAAACGATTAGACAATTGTTATGTGTACGATTTAACAGGTTGATTGTACTGTTCACTAATACTTTCTGCAGGAAACAGACATTGTCGCGACAGCGTCTTCTTAGCATAAATCAAATCATTGCATTAGCCAAAGCATTTGCTGCAAACAAAACGGTTGGCTTTTATTAATCGTTAGAGACTTGCACAGAAATTGTTTGCTTATTAAATGTTAGCTAATGGAAATCATAAGAAAAGTTTCAAGTTTGAGATCATGTCAAGAAAAATTTCAAATTTTCTGCGCGTCGTAACTTTAAGAAATCCATAATTCCATATTTAAAAAAGCACAATTTTTAATTTCTTGTTACAGTACAACAATAACTTTCTCCTACAAAAATTCACTATTGAGCTGTATTGGATATGATCTTCTTTTGTTGTATAGTTGTTAGTCGTATAGGGTATCATAAAATTACTAAAGGATGTCGCAAAATTACAATACAGATACAAAAGTAATTTTACCTCAATAGTGCATTTTTGTAAGAGTTATGAATATGTGTTGTGGTGGGTTTTCACGAATAATAAATTCGAAATTTGTAATCTGAATCATCTAAGCTTACAATCACAACGAATTTGTTTTTTCAAAGAAATTACGACATATATTTGGCAAATTAATTTTTTTTTTCGGAATCAGGCCTCTGATTTACATCGCATGATTTCCAAAAATTACCCCATCCTCTCTTCTTCATTTACATACTTGTAAATCACTACTGGTCTCGAAGTTGGTAAAAAAAACATACTGGCTAGGAGCACTGCCGAGGAGTTCGATCAAATAAGCAAATAAAAAACCCATTCATTGACACATCTATCGGTTCCTTAACATAATAATTATCCTCATTTTTTATATAAAACAATTAGTCAGCGCGCGCCTCCAATCAAACCCCCAATTTTTTCAAACATAAACATTTCACAAACATGGACAGTAGCCGAATAACGCTTCTCTATAAATAAGTGTATATTAAATGTTGAACTAATAAGAATTTCAGTTCAGTTCCGTTATATTACGTGTGTGTGTGTGTGCGCGGAAACAAGGAGGGGGTGTTTTGCGTTTCCACTAATGGGAGATTCAGGGAAATTTTCTGGCCGTAGTTTGTTAAATTCTATTCAGGTACAAACTCTTTGTGTCGAATTAATGCTGAACAAAATATTGCTGTCATGAGAAGAAAAAAAATCGCTTGCTGCGCAGATGTCTATGTGGGCGCAACATCTATCATCATAGGCGGCGTGGCACTATGCATTAATGTTAGGTGACGGTGTCTCTACACCCACAATCAAGAGAATATTAGTTAGGTATAGCGAAATAGATTCTAAATACAAATACTTGATACGCCCGCCCACAAAATGGGACTGTTGATCGGAACAACATAGCACATTGCGGCTCAAAACGAAGCTATATTTAAAAAGACGGCCGACGGACGGCGACGTATCTTCGATTATAACCGAGTTCAATTGCACACAATTGGATGGCGAAGCCAATAGTGAGGCTGGTGGTTTATACGTCGCACGCATTGAAATGTGTTGTAGTGTTGTCCTCTCTGTGCAGAGAGAACAAGAGCATTCCCATTGTGTCGTCGAAAATGGAGGGGGGGGGGGGGGGCGTTGCGAGTTTCGTAGAAAAACAAAACTTGGTGGTGCATTTTTAATTGGACCACTTGTCATCTGTAAAGGCTATGCCCATTTTTATTTTTATTATTATTTATTTTGCTCATCTCAAGCTAGATTCGGGAAAACATGAGGAGCAAAAAAATAACCGCTTGGAGCGACTGACTATTTCGGGTGTTATTCGATGCGGGAGATTTTCGATGCCGCTACTCTATGGATAAAACTGACCTTATTGAAGTAAGGTTGATAGTGAGATTTATAAAAAAAAATATTATAAATATGCTATAAATAATAAACCATCTGCTTTATTTAGTATACACTGTAGACTTAAAAAAAATCTGAATAGACGAAAAAAATGAAGAAAAAAAAAAAGAAAAAAAAACAAAAATATAAAAAGCAAAATAAAAAATAAAAAATATTTTAACTTAGAGTAATTTTAAGTACTTGTTTTAGTTTCATAGTAGATTAAGATGGATTATTTCGCTCATTGGCTTTACAATGGGTGGTAATTATAGCGAGCTATAGGCGAGACTGAAAGAGTTAAGATCAGGATAGGCCTACCGATTAGTAAAAATGGTCATACGTAATAGCAAACGGTAGCGGCAGATACGGCGGGCTAAATTTAGAGCAAAGCTAAAAAAAATCGGCAAATCGAGGCAGCCTTAAACTCATTCGTATAGCTGCGCCGTACATACGTTTTTAGAAATGTTGCATCAAATCATCAAACCAGTTATTTGAAATAAGAGGTTTATTCAACCGTGTTGCAGAAAAATGAATACACTCCGCCCCCAATTATTTTAATAAAGTAACCTTGTACAGTAAAGTAAATTCCCACATCCACTATGCGAATATAAATTACACAAAGAAATGAGTGGTGTAAAAACCAAACCGACAATGAAATTCAACGAACGAGCCACAGAAGGACCGTCTTGATGCATTCGTTCGTGACATCAAAAGTTTAAAGCAGTCCTCGAAATTATTTCTTAGCCCCCACCGCCACGATAGACTGTCGAGCAAAGATCACGTGACTTAGTTCCACGAGCGAAGTTAACGTTCAGAGGAAATGTTGGAATAACAGCACCAAAAAGAAAGGATATATAAATATATACAGAAAACCACCTAGCCCAAATTCAGTTTTTAGCAAATTCGTGGCGATCCTCTTTATTAAATAGAATGATAAGATATTTTTGAGGGGGGTTCAACATAATGGCGTTAATGACGTTCGGCGAGGGGGAAAAAAATGTTTTTTACGCGAAAAACAAAATACACACTATAACCGTCTCTTTTTATTCCTTCGTGATACAATTTTACTTCTACGCTTAATATACACTGTCACACGGCCTACTTTTTCTGTTCCCTGTATATCTCGACACTAATATTGCTGCCATAAACTGCTGCTATATAATTAAAGAAACGAATGCTGCCAACACGTACATTTACGCTCGTATACTATAAGCTTATTTTTTTAAGAAAATTCTCGAATGCGGTTTTGAACATGGGCGGGTTTGGTTAATTTCTTCACCGTAACGCTTGAATAAACTAATTATTATAACACTTTTAAGATGATTATGCTGTATCCGTGGGGGATTCGAGCATCTATTTTACTTTGTGGACGAATATTTCGGCCCAAAACACAAAAAAACGATTGTTCAAATAAATGGGTAAAATGGCAGTCACTGTCACTTGCATTAACATCGGCGGTCATCTTGGATTTCTTGGGAAATCAAAATGGCGGAAAAATAGTTTGCATTTACCGTGAAAAATTTGTACAAACTGCATTGGAGGGACTCAGCCTGCCCAGAAACGATGTGCTGATGTTGTGCTAGGTGAGAGGTTGGCCGAGCAATTGTTTAGGTTACATCACCACACTGTGTAATGACTGGAAAATTAGTTGCCACCCCACGAAATCCCCACTTGTTACTTATATTATTGAATGGGAGCTCACCACGCAAATTACTAACCCATTGACTATATGCCTGACAGACGTATATACTGTATATTTAGTCGGAAGTTGCTCCCTTGTATTGCAATCGCCATGCATGCAAGCTGCCATCTCAAATTTATATCTAAACCCGAGTACTAAGAATTTTCCCCCAAATGTAAGATCAGGGTGCCGATCACGTTGTTTCTTTTCTTTAAAAAATTATAAAACATTGACCGCGCGTATTTAAGCTTATTTGCAAGGTCTGCCGTTTCAATACCGTGAAATTCCGCTCAACTTTCGCTCTACAGGAACATTAATACCCAACTTTAACCTCATACACACGCACGTGGCAAATAGAATACAATGTCCTTCAAGGCTGATTCAGTGTTAAGATTAAGATTATTAGCAAATTAAATTGAAACTCCATTTCACTGCCTTTCAATACGGAACAGTAAAGGCTTACGGAAACTTTCATTTCAGTAATTGGTCTATCAAGCCCATGCCCGATGCTGCCCTATAAGTAGGCAATTTCCTGATATATATTTTAAAAGTATAATTCTCTTAGGAATCAAGTAAATTTCGTCAGCCTGGTCATCTATAACGTTAAAAAAAACACAGTGTACTGAACCAGGAAGGCCATCACTAGAGAAAAAAAATACAGACAACCCGGAAAAAGTTGTTCTCCATTTCAATTTGTAAACAGTCCCCCAAACAAAAACAAAAGCAGCAGACAGGTTATGGCGCGATTTTTATTGCTATCACGCAAACGGAATTACACAAAGATTTTCACTAAAACCAAAGAGTTTACGACCTTTTCCAAAGTTTCACATTTTGGCACCTGTGGCATGTCATCGTCGCGCAGCAGGGTGGAACACGAATATTTAAACGAGTTTGAAAAACGGCGAACGATTCGTAAATTAACAAAATCATACAAAAACTTCAACACGTAGCGATTCTTTATCGTTCAGTCGTGTTCCTGTATCGATTATAATAGACTACACTCAACGTAGACTGAGAGAACAAATTATAAAATTTTATATGAGGTTCCACTTTATTCGGGCAATCCTTTTCGAGATTCCTAGGGCAAGTTAACGTGCATGTTGCTAGAATCTTGATAATTAACGCCCGATTGAAGTGAAAAGATATCTTAAAATTAAATAAATTTCAGTTTAAATTTGCCATCAATGGATTGTATAAAATTTGCAATTTTCGGAAAGTATCTTCTTAATGATTATTAATACTCTTAAGATATTGATTGGTTAATAATCGACATAATTAGTATAATTAGGTGGTTGGAATTACACTTGGAAGTCAGTCATTAAAAATCAAACGTCAGATTGCTCACAGTCTAAAACCATCGAAGCAGCATTTAATACTAATTGATGGTTTAGGTACTTCGAACTCGACAACTGTTAATACTTTACAGAAAACCAAAAGCCCGAAACACCTCTTCCCGTCCCAAATCGTCCCGAAGTAACACACAGTCCACCGGTCCATGACATTTAAGGTTAAATCTCCCCTCCCCCTTCCCAGAGTGTGACGCATAATTTAGCAAAGATTGTTTTGTAAAACTTGTGCCTCCTGACTCATCTTATCTTCACCTACTGCAGATATATCCCAGCCCAAAAACAAAAATCACGTTCTCGCTATATCGAATTGCAAACATATACCGCATCAGCATTTTCTGCGTTTCTCATTCCATATTGCACATGCCTGGAACTCCGAACTATAGAACTTGTCATTGGTGTACTTGTTGCCCTCGCTAACGGTGGCACAGAGGCGATTTTTCCCACACACGGACACTAGAGGGCGCCACACGAATTAAGTGACGAATTGAACTCACACACAATGTACAGTACTTGGAAAAATTCACACGACACAACACACACAAGAGGTCGGCACGGAGAACTTCGTTTCGCGACGCAAATTTAGAGTAGGTCTGCAAATTCATTTTTTTAGCAAATTTTTATATTCCAAATAACAAATAAGTATATACACATAAACTATATCTTAATACTAATTAACTAACGCTAATAAACTAGTCCCGCAAACCGCCACACATTGTAGAGACTCGACAAGGACTTTTTAAATTCGACAGCCACGCGGTCGCCTCCGACGACGAGACTCTTATAACTAACGCACCCCGTGCAACGGTCGTAACACTATAGAGTGGTATAAACTCGCAACTCCACCCCCCGTAGAACTCAAATTCGATTTCACTAATCAATCGCTTTACTACTCGCAAGCTTGGATTTCTTTTTTTCTTTTTTTCGAAGAAAAAAAAAGGAACAATTCGCTGATCGGCACACTGATTTTAACAAATATATCGATAGAAGAAATACTTGCATAAACTTTCACTTGATAAAAAGAAACTACTTTCACCGATTCGATACCGAGGGAAGTCCAAATCGCGTACGCCTATGTCCATATAAACATGTGTTAGATATTTTTCGCCAAATCTGATATTTGAAAGCAAACTCGACGCCTAAATACGAAAAAAAAAATCAGCTTGACGTATAGTTCTAATAAAAATGCATATAGATCATCAATTAATTCGTTAAAAATTAAACTCCATACTATTTATAGAAATCTTTTGAAATTTGCGAGGGATATCTTGAGCTGTGTGTCTATGATCAAATCTATTTTTCTTTCCCCCCCCCCTTCCTCTCCTCCCACCCATTTACGTTCGAGCGAATACTAGTGTAAGACCACTATCCCAATCCATTGTAAACGTTAACCAATGCGAGCATTTAAACAAATTTCACTACTTTTCTCCCCACTACCCCACCCACTACCACAACCACCACCACCACCACCAAAATTTCAATATCCTATAACAGCATAACACGTTAGATACTTCTTGAGAAATAAATTACTTTCTTCTGCGTAACAAATGCGCGAGAACGTGCAAAATGGAAAAAAAACCCTAATTCTGCCTGCAGCGCGACACGATATTCCACCAAACTCTGGTTCGATTCCAAGTTAAGCCTTTTTTGCTTGTACTTACTTTGTAAGATGTTTTGAATTTAACAATTTGTACTATATTATCTGTAAATAATATGTCATCGAATAAAGTTTTGATAATTTATCACGAACACGAGGACTGCTTGTGCCGTTTATTAATTTGTTGCCAGAACTACTGCAGTGCCAGAATTCAGAGGTTGTTGTAAGACAGAATCTGGTAGTAAACGTAGTTCGTATTCGTAATAACGTACCGGTACGTAATACAAATCTAAAACGAATCGCAGCGACACGGAACCTGTGGAGAGTATGGGAATTACGTTTACTACCAGATTTTGCCTTATATCAGATTACAACCTTTGAATCCTGATACAGAAGGGCATATTAAATTTATAGTTCTGGTTTCCAGACGTTAGAAAAAATTCCTCTTTATAATAATTTTTATTTCGTAATTTTAAACGTATTTTATCATAAGAAACACTTTCAAAATGCGTATGAATACTATGATGGTCATTTCATTGAGTGTGGTGTATGGAAATATTTGCTCAACACGAACTGCTCTTAGCAATATTTTCCTATGATCCTGTTCAACTTTCTACAGCGCATAATTATCTTTCTAAACCCTGTTATTAATGTTTGCTTTCTTTAAAAAAAAACCTTTAAAAATTGAAAAAAACCCCAATTATCTTGAGCGCGATCTCGGGTGTTGGCCAGTGATCACGAAGGCGGGGTTCGCGTGTTCAAATCAAATAAATATTAAAAATATCATAAATGCACCTTGTCAACATCAGACTATCGAAGTAGCAATCGTCGCCGTCCTTTCAAATGGGAGGGAGGCTATCAAACAAATGCAAAACAATGACTCCGCACCGGAGTGACATTCGGGATAAGCCATTACCTAAAATAAACTTTCATCGAGTTTTTTTGCTTGACATTCGGAGGACGCCCACCGCAAACCCCGCGAGACCTTGAAAACGGGGAGCTGAAGTCGGTAAATGACGGCATCTGATGACTGACAACGCCAGTCAGCTGTCTCGCCAGTGCTACACCACAAACGCAGGTCGTAATCCACTTACGGGACGCCCACGCATGGAACAGCTCACAACATCGCGCTATATCTTCTGCGTTTCCATCAAATATTTCAAAATGCTGCATACCTATTTCTAATTGAAAAAATTGTAGATTAAAAAAATTAAAATGCACTGTAATCTCCAATAACAAATTCTCTGTACAACAAATTCAATAATGCCCGTAATTATGCGAAATCTAAAAAACAAGGCAAAGGATGAATTCAACAATGTAGAACTCAGTAGCCTTCTATTGAGCGTTCGATACTGCAATGTCACTTATCATTAGAGCGCCGCCAACCACAAAGGCTGATTACAATTTGTACCCGCGAGCAGCCCCGGGTGGGGGCCCTATGGCGGGGGTGGGGGGCCTATGGCTGATGTAACCGCGCGTGTAAACACACATTATCGCCTGCACATGTGGTCAAAACATCAAATTCGCGTCAACGAAAAAAGAAAATAAGATTATGAAGTCCTTATGAGAAAAGAAAAGAGCCTTTGTCCGCCGCGGTACGCCCAGAATGCCATCTGACATTGACATGTATTATAAGTTTTTTGCAAAACATCGCTTCAATCAAAAACAACTCATTTGCTAAAGCAGAATAAAGCATTTGACACCCGATTCTAACGTTTGGAAAACATTTATATCGAAATATTCCAACACATACGAATCAATGGCAAGTAAAATATTTTTTTAGCAGATTCTCCTGTATAAACTACTAAAACTAATGATTCGCAAAATTGAATATACGGAAACAAATAAGTCACAAATTAGCGTATAACTTGTTACCGGTAGATTATAAAATTGTTATAAAAATCGGCGGTATGAAGAAGTACAGGTAAATATTGAGGAGACAGCTCAGTCGCTGTACACTATAACGTATGATCAGCGGTTCAAATTCAGTAGCGGATAAAAATCCACGTATGAGACGCCATTTTTTATTGACAAATGACAAATGATGAATAGTGAATATCAAGACAGGAAATTATTTACCCATCTAATCGCCTCGAAAGAGCAAATTGTGTAGGGGCACATTTTTACCAGTGACGAAAGCCCTAGCCGGGTATCGAACCTGGAATCACCGCACACATCGCGGATGTTCTACCATCGAACTACGGCGATTGTATACAATATTGGCCGCAACTGACGCATAGCCCGCAATTGGTAGGTCAGCGTGGACGGTGCCTGAATGGCATCTAATCCGTATATCAGATTCTCTTCATATAGATAGCAGCTGCTCGCATTTATATTGAAAGCAGCGGGAGTCTAATTTAGTGCGTTTTGTGGACTGTCCTTAACCCGAACGCACATGGTTTAAGCGACTCCCGCCTCGCACATCGATAAGCACACGGAACTAGGCTCGCACATTTGCACACATAAGGTCGAACCCGCCATAAAAAGCCATCGGTGTGCCACTCTTAATTATTTGCATTTCGATTCCACACGCCAATTCCCTTCCCGTTGAAACACCAACAAACCCACAATGACGACCTCCGTAGCAGAATGGCCGGAAGTGAGAGTGCGATCTGATGGAATCCAGACGCGGACCCCAGAGGCCAAGGACGTGTTCGTAACCTAACCTTCCAACTATTTCCATCTTTCTAATTTCATCTTTCTATTTCCATCTTTCTGAATTATGTTCCATTGCACATAACTGACACGGTGGACCATCAAACGGCCAAGTCCAACCCACACAAATTAAGATGGTCGCCACCTTTGGTCTTGGGATATGCATGGCTTCTAATAAGACAGAAACTTTTGTACCTTACAAAAGTAAATTTCCTCCACTTTCGGACGTATCCAGTCTCTAAAATATATATTTAATTGTTAATAATTTTAGTTAGATATATTTATTAATTCCAATAGACTGTTTTCCTATACATCAGATGGATTGATTGTATAATGATTAAAACCAGGATGACACTTCAAGAGCTTCGAAATCAGTCATCGAATTGAGCCAATTAGAGAGGATTTGACCATTATGAGTCGGCAGAGATTCGACGGAACATAGCAACAAAACAGTTTGCCAATGTGTCGTATCGCTACAACAACGACAAAAGTCATTACGATAATTTGTCGTATTTTCTAAACGTATTCCACCTGGTGGCGAACCTAAGAAACTTTTTTCACGTGTGATTTTGTCGTAGCCTTCGCACAAAATTAGAACATGTCGGCGCCCGTAGTTTAAAAGAGGTCTTTACGACATTAATGTCAGCGTGAAACATCTGACATGCCATTACAATTGTGACACTGGTGCTTTATCAATGGCGCTTACATTTACAGACAATCAAAAACGATGCCGCTTGTTGACATTTCTGTTTTGTCCCCAGTCTTTGTGACACCTACCGAAGACCCTGTTCGGTCTGTTTGTAGCCAAACATTGCAGTTGGCAATGAAAAACCCATGCCAAAGAAAAAGAAACCGAACGTAACTCAATCTGACATATATAAGAGGAAAGTCGGGAATATAAATAGTTCACCGAATATACTGCGCTCGTATCCGTTTACCTTCCTTTTGTCTTCTCAATTCCTTATGGGCTAGACAAAACGAAAGTTGTAAACGCTACGGACACTATACCGTATTTCTCGTCGCACATTCAGCGGACAAAGATGTGTGGATAGTGCATAACATGAATGGTCTATCGAGCTGAGTGAATAATTTTGAATACGATTTGCAACACTGCAGAAGGGCACGCCCATATATCTGGTACTCACAAACGCAATCTTCACCTTTAACTTTTGACGCCTGCCATATTTTGACTCCCGCCATTAGACCCCTTCTGGGTGATTGCGGATATACGTACAAGTATAGTGTAATTGTAAGCTAAAAATACTTGAAAAATCAACTTATTTTTTCATTTAAATATTTTAGTGAATTTAATTATATTACATACCAGTGAAAAAATAATTTAATTATTAATAACTAAAAAAATTAGTTTCTTTTACTATTCATTTTACAAATAATTCATTAAGGTGTTAATAAAAACTACTACCACATTTCTTAAAAAAATAAATTTCAAAAATTAAAAAAAATGGTTATTTTAATAAACCAAAAAAATGTGAACTGGTACCATATTTGTCTAGTCAAGTTCATTGAAGACAGCAGGAGTGAGAGGTTCCTTAAAATAAATGTTATCCAATGACTACCGTAGTAACATAAAAATCACGCGTTCAAAAATTGGATTTTAAAATTGACAGCAAAGTATAACCAAGCCATTGACACCATACATTAGTGACAGGCTGGGTGCCAGTTTGTACAATTGCCAACTTGTCGAGAATAATAGCCTGCCATCAACACGCCCACACACGCAAACCAAAACAATCGCTAATCATAAAAGGAGTTCGTGTTACGGCAAACATGGGCACAAGACTCGTTTTCGGATTATTGCCGTATGACAGGTAACACTGGAGACAACAAGGTATCCTCGTCTAAGATAATAAAGGGTTTTAATTTTTTTTATTTTTTTTTTTGCACAACAGGCTCAAAACCCCGATAATGATAACATCTTATTATCTAATGGACAAACTAGCACACCTTCAGAATTTCGCTGGGCACTTCTCGCATAGGATGGATACACTGGTTACACCGCTGTTTTTCCTTTCTGTATCCAAGAAATGACAGCAGCAAAAATTATTTAGTGCTACAAAGAAATGCTCATGTTTCATCGCATCAATCGCTTGCTCAGCTTGCTCGTCTGCACACCAAACAAAAGGTGTTTTTTACAAGTTTTAAATTTTTATTTGTTTGACGCATCTTGCAGCTTAAAAATAAAAATGCTTTGTATTTTTGTAGATTTTTTAATTTGGACAAACCCGTTGTTCATCGTCAACAATCTATGCACTAGAAAAATAATAATTTAATTTTAATAAATATCAAAAACATGATTTCGTTATGAAACTTGCCACTGAGATCTAAGCTACTGTGATGCCACTTGCCACTTGGAACAAAAAAAAATAATTCCAAAGAAATGCGTACAAGTTTTGAAAAATTACAATTAAATAACAACTTATTTGAGTAACGCCACCACCACAACGTGTTAACCGATTTCTTGCTTCTACACACACAATTCTTTGACTGCGGTAAACCGTAGGCATTGGCACGGGCAAAACGATTTATTATTACCGCCTTATCTAAGGCTGGCATCATAAAACTCACGCGGTGGCGCTGTGGTCACAACCAGAAATGTCCCGCAGATCGCCGCCAGAGGCGCCTACGATTAGAGGGTTGCGTCCGTACGCCAGCCACCATATATTTGCACATTTATCTCGCTTCATACACGACTTGGTACCCCTTAACCAGTGCGATAGCCGGTTAATATTTGTTCGTAAAAAAACCTCTTGCATAACCAGAGAAGAGCTGATCCCGGGTGGTCCAGAGAGCCACGGAGGGAAAATAAAAAAAGGAGGCTAATGTTTGTCATTCTCTCAAAAATAAATTATATTCGCCTAGTTCTACGAAAACAGGGGGTGATTTTCAGATGCAACTATGCACGTTGACCCATTACGCATTTCTGGATCGCGAGCTGCGTTAGTGTCATTGGACATCAGGATTGTAAACAGATATTTTATTTTCGCTTATTTTGGGAGTAAATCCGAACAATTGGAAGTTGTAACCGGTACATTGTAGATTTATTCATAGTTCGTGACGCCATGACCTTTGACCAATTGGGGTGCAAGGAATCGATTTTCGTAATTATTTTCTTCGTCAAACTTGTTCTCGTCCAAATTGTACATCATAATCATCAAATTGTACATTGTGATAATAATTTGATTATCATTGATTGACGGTAAAATAGCAGAGCGTTAAAAATGAAGTTCAAAATGAAAACAAGCAATTGTCATAGCGACACGAGTGGAATATAATCTCCTGGAATATTACTTTTTTTTTTTTTATAAATTCACCGTAGCGCCTAGTGCACTACAGGAATACTGCACCCTCGTGTCTCT
>JAUJYS010000327.1:0-25082 GCA_033995665.1 Melogona broelemanni
TCCATTAGGGAGTCCAGAGCTTAGGGGTGGATCCTGCAGTCTGGCTATTCCAGCTGCCATCCCTCTTTCCTTCCCTTCCCTGCCCTCACATATCTCCACAAAGACACGAGGGTGCAGTAATCCTGTAGTGCACTAGGCGCTACGATGATAATAAAAAAAAAATAATAATTCGAAGCACACAAATTAAAAAAAACAGAATTTCGATCTTAACTTACTGGTACTCGTAACGATTTCAGAAATCCCAACATTCCATCAGCGAGACGTAATCAAGTTTTTTTTGTGCTTCAAATAAAAAAAAAAAATAAATATCACTAATGACAACGGTGGCCTTCATTCGAACAGTTCACAATAACAATTGATTCATTTCTGATTGATTTTACATGTACATTCGAATTCGTCGTGCTTTTTGCACTATTTTGTTTAATCAAAAGGTATTTGAACATTTTTTAAGACGATTTAATGTGACTATTGATGAAAAGTGGAATTTGAGTTTTGATCAGCAATTTGTAATCTTTGTAATAACCCCTCGCAAAAAAATTATTTCTAGTTTATACACATTTTATGCAGCGTTATCTAAGCCGAAGACCGTTTCTTTTCGTGTGAAACCCTTTGATAAACCTTATTTTATGGTTGTTTGCAATGGCGAGGTTTCGTCGCCAAAAGCCTCGTAAAATTTGCTGAAATGAGAATTGTTAAGAGGAAAGAGGCAGACCCCAATATCGACAAATGCAGTTCGTAAAATGGGGCTGACAGCTCTAGGTGCGCGCGACGGGAAAAAAAATGTATATATTTTTTTTACTACGTGGCACAATGATCAGTTACTCTTATAGACGCCTTTATATTTATATTTAGCAATGCGGGCGTATATTCACAGCCGTCAGGAAATTGCTTTTGTGTGTAGACGGTGACGGTCATATTCTTTTCAGTAGGTTTAGTTTTGGCTCTCGTGATTTAGAAACATCAATGCGCACAGCGCACCCCATGTACAAGCTGTACAATCCATTGGATATTATTGCTTGTGTCAGTTACTAAACGTTTTTCCGGCAGCAAACGAGAGAATAAACGAGAACCGTACTGACGAAATACTACAATATTTTAAATTAGCAAAATTTATATACCTAAATAATTTCATAATTTGAAAATTAATTAAGGAATATAAGATAAGCAAGTAATTGATTAGCTGGGATTGCTAACAAATGATATAAGGTTGATGGGTTTAATATATGACTACTTAAGTCTTTTTTAATTTTGACCAATTCTTTCTATTTAAAAATTTCATTTACAATTTGCGTGCATAGCGTGTACTTCGCAAAACAGTCAATCCCATCAATTATCCAGACCAATACAATCGAATATAAAAGACACACAAGATCATAAATCCAGTTAATAATGCCAAACCAATAATTTACCGTTTCCCAACCGCACACAGATCATAAATGATGGACAATAACGGTTCGAAAATAGAAAGCCTATTTTCTCCGTTATTTGTTCTGCGATCGATCGCATTGTGTTATGAGGTTTATTATTACACATACTGTACGAATACATGCACACTCTGTATACGGTCTATACGTATGCATTTTCCACTGTACAGTATGGATCGATAAAAAGGAAGCCAAAATGGGTTTCGCTATAAATTGAGCACAAATTAATCAAATGATTTGAAGTTTGGTAAAACATAGCTCAACTAATTCTAACTAAATTTGTCATTTCAATTTTTTTAAAGTCTTTCGCACGATATCTTGTAGAATTTTGTAACTTTGCTGTCACTTTTCCCGGTTTAAAACCAACCAACTGTTCAACTTAGACTACTCGGTTTTCTTCATCGCGGGCACTCTTTTGTCGGCTGTTTCCACACGATTCTTGTCGTCTCTATACCAATTCTGGATTATTTTTTCTCAGGAATGTTTTTAAGAACAGCTTAACACAGTAATTTTATAATTTCCGTAAAAATTGAATCGTAATTCTGTCATCATTCTTTCATTGCTAGTTTCAATCAAGATGCTGGCGCGGTGCCAATATAGACGGCGCAGTCCAGCGCCCCCTGTGCGCGTAAATTTTTTCTATGCTAGAAAAGTTTGAAAATAATGTGTTGATGAACATCTATGCCAGGTTTCAAGAGAATCGGTCAGCATTTCGCGAAGATTTGCTATAATGTAATTTTGACTTCCTTTTTATTGAGCCATACTGTATATATGTTTACATAGAATTCGTTTCAGCATTGATGAATGAGGTTTCTTTCTAAGTGCAACAAAATTCGATCGACATGAAAAGGCCATCGAACATACGAATATAATCAATGCTGACAAAGACAGAATAAAAATATCAGTGGTTGCCAAACAGTTAATTCACTTAATTGAGTCAATAATGGAACAGCAATCACAAAATACAAATGCAGTAAGCACATTATCAAATAAAATGTTAGCAATAACAAATTAGAATAAACCACGATATTTTAATATCATAGTTCGCACAAAAAGTATAACAGCTTGAATGCAACGAGATACAAATTTTTCAGACATTTATTGCATACGGCAAATTGATTGATTGAGATTCCAATGTTTCTATATGTCTGCTACGAATGTTTTGCTTCCAATTGCAATTTGCAAAATACTTAAAAGAAAATATTTTTTTTAACCCGAATATATAACGTCAACATATTCCTTTAATGGAATGAAATGGTTTTAATTGTATGCACCTAACATGAAAATAATTAGCGTTATGGTTTTCTACAATGTTAGTGCCAATTGATTGCCTAAGTGTGCGATCCACGTATACCATCATTAGCATTTGCGAACCGCTGATTTACGTAAATGGCGCTTGAAGTCTCGCTTGGCCTCCTAAAAATTAATTAACACATTTCTTCAGGTCGTTACGGCGGCTGCCTGTAGTTATGTTTTGCTACTCGTATTCTGTAATATTGCTGGGAAATTGGGGGAGGTAGCACTTTAGCAGCACTTTACCCGCTTGCATGCATGGCTTCCAATTATTAGCAAACACATTTATAAATACGAACGTGTTCTCATAACGACGCTGTACATATTTTGTAAAGGGTTAATCTGTTCTATACATTGTGTGTGTCTTGCTCTAAAAACACACATATATATACTCGTAGACATCTAGGCATGTAAAACTCGTTTACTTGCGAGAATTGCAGCTCTATTTGGCGCCTTCTTGCATGTACGAGTGTGCGCGTGGGGCGTGAGAAAATAGATTATTCGAGCAAAATTTCGTTCAACAATTTGGATATGGCGATTTAGCAATAACATGCATGCGAAAATCCGTTCGAGCGTGAACGAGGGACTTTTTTTTTTAATTAAAAGGCTGTTTGACTTGTTGCGATTTGCTGACTTGTTCCGATAATTGAAAATCGCTAAATATCGTGATTGAGGGCTGTTTGCGCGCGGAGCCCTCGAGTGCGCTTGTTGGGAAAGCCGGTTTTTATTTCAGTGACGTTATCGCTGTGCCCGTGTCAACAGTGAGAAACATCGTCACATTAACGCGTAATTCCGTAATTACAACGCGGAATTCGCCGGAGACTAATCGACGAATAAAATGCATGAAAAGCATAACATTTGGAGCATTATTTGAAGGGAATTGCTTTAAAAATACATGTAATTAAATTTATACTTGAACATTTAATTTGACATGACGATTTCAAGTGGTTAGGTATTTTTGAACAAACTGATTTCTTTTTCAAAAGAATCTGACAATAAATGATACAAGCGGTCATCAAATTGTGCAACTTAGAGCAAATTAACCGATTGAGCAAAAAAAATGTGGGTTGAAGTTTAAAAAAATTGTTATGCTCACGGAACTAACTCTGAGCCGTTCTTTGTAATAAAATAAAAACTTAGCATGCCGCGGAATATTCAAAGCTTAGGTTAAATCCTATCGACCGATCCGGTCTGATCTAAGGATATCTTTAACCATCAGATTCAGGATCTCCTGTACCTGATTCAGGTACAGGAGATCCTGTACTTGATGGATAAAAAGTGTTCACTATAACATTAAATTCAACTAGTTTTTTAGAACAAGTTTAATATTATTTGTTTTTAACATAAATCTCGACGTGCTAACACAACTTAGTACAAATTTATCCAAATTTAATTGTGTTTAAATTCAGTGTATAGTTTATATAATTACTTAAACTTTGTGTTGATGAAATATTGGTGTAACCCGCGCGTGAAACATATTTTTAATTCGCAATCGAAGCGTGATACCAAAGGCGTGCTTTCAGAAATAATTGCAAGTTTCTTTTTTCTCTAATCATGATTCATAAAAAAAAACCGGAATTATCTGCGAGTTGCCCATGAAAGCTAGTTCTGCTGTCATACGTCAGGTTAAGCAAGAGGAGGGGGTTCTTATCTGAAAATCTCTCGCTCCGCCTTCCCCTTTGCCCGTATATATGCACACACACCTAAATATGCCGTTGAAGGGTTATTATCGGTCACATTTAACGCTTTTTTTGATTTGCTTAGCACACGAATCGAATGACGACCGAAGAGGCTGGCAAAAAATAAATTATAACTGAGGGCGCTGCCAACAAATGCATGGGGCTTTGCGAAAAAGTCAGGAGGGAAATATTATGTTGCTCGGAGCCGAGATTGTTATCGACATCCATTATTATTAAGCGAACGAAACTTGGTACAGTGTATGCATGCATACTGTATACGTGTACCTGGCCTGACAGAAAAGGCCTGCCACGCAATACAAGTTGTACGTATATTTTAAAGCACGAAGCCTATCTCCTGCTCTGCTGGCCGATAGAAATACGAGTGTACAGATAGTTTATGCGTCTGTATTGCTTCAGGTTTTTCAACTTTGTGTAATAGACGTCAACATGGATAGCGGTTATAATGTCTTTTACGCGACACCTCCAGTTTAAACAGTTTCAGCGATATCCTCTTGTGAACCTCAACTGACCTCAAATCATAGGAGTCACCAGACTTTTACACAGGCTCCCAAAATGTCACCATTCAATCCTGAATTCAACTTTGCAATGTGGGGGACGAATAATTTAATTTTCTAAATAATTATTCCAATTCGCACCCTATTTGTGATACAATTTGAATGAATTATCCTATCGATGTTGGTTTCAAATGGTGCTGGTCTAAGGAGGATTCCTATTTCCTAATAGCTGAAAGATAGGTAAACCAGACTCCTAAGTTTCAAAACGACGCCGACCAAATTAACGAGTTGATTAAACAAGTGGTTTAATTTTAACTAGTGGTCGAATGATAATGAACGTCATTCGCACGCCGAGCACGTATTAACACATCTCGATTTGACTATCGATAGTTCTCCAAATCGGTGTTAAATAATGCAACACTGCGTGTCTGCGTCGAATAAATGTTTAAAACAACATTTGATAATGTAAGTCGTTTATCGATTAGCTGGTGTGTATGCAATCGAATGGTATTGAGTTTCCCATTGAGTTGACCATCGAAACGACATGTGTTGATAATATATACTCGTCAGGTTTATGTTTATCGGGAACATTAAAAAAATACCTACGCTGCCTACGACTCCTAGATTAGGCCAAGGTTCCGCAAATATTTCAAATATTCACTAACAGCTACTTAAGATGCAATAGTTATGAGAATGCTTATTCATTCCAGTTTCTCTTACGTGTACCATGTGCATGCAAATAGGGAGAATAAAACGTGACCCCATTTCAATATTGCCGATTGCTTCCAACAAATGTCGGTCGAATTTTTTGTCACCTTGTTGATTACGCAATATAGCCTCTATTAATTTTTTTAAGCTGCTATATTTCGCAATATGTCATACTCGAGCGTAGTCTGAGTGTGGTGTCAAGAGACCCGGGATGGGTGATCATATGTTGATAGGCCACAGCTCGGTAGCAATGGCTTGAAATTTTAATATTTTATTCAAATGAACTGCAGCAGAACAAAAGTTTGTAATTATAAAAAAAAAGTTTGTTCAGATAATTTCAACTGCAGGGATAACATTTGGTAATTTGGAATAACATTTGGAAAATGATTGCAGTATTTGTCAGTTAATAATCAGTTGACTCGTCTCGGTTCGACGAATATTAATGTGATAATGTACAAGTCTTCATACGCGTACATACTGTGGATTTTAAAGGAGATGAACATTTTACAGTGCAAAGTTCTACGTCGAATTTTTCTTTGCAATTTATTTTGTGTTGCGTTCAAATTGAAAAATAAATCGATTCAAAATGGAAAATGGAAGCAACATCATCAATACGCTCTTATGTCCTTTTAGTATGGCCTGTACACGGCGTTTATGGGCTGCTTCGTCTACTGCCTCCTGGGAAGCACCAGGCAAATCAACATCGGACCCACCGCCATAATTGCTTTGCTCACGGCGCAGCAGGTCAAAAATGGCGGCGCCGCCTACGCCATCATTCTGGGATTTATCAGTGGGCTTCTAGAATTGATGTTCGTCATATTTAATCTAGGTATGTGTGATCATTGAAAACACCTTCATGACTCATGACCCTTATATTCCTGTTAATTTCAAATCTGATGCACTTTTACTTAAGATTCGAAGGCATTCGACACCATTGAATAGCGACGCCTAAGTGGTATCGAATGTTTTCTATAAATAATTAATAAAAAAATCGAATGTAATATTATTAAATTATCACCAAATAAATGTATACCACACTATTTTAGCATAATAGCAGAAATTGTGAAATTTGTGCCGTCGTGATTCTATTTTTAAGCTGGGACCAATGACAAACACAATCACAAATTTCCCTTAATTTTATTTCTTAAATTATTGGACTTTATTTTTAAAAAGTAGTTATTGGAACAAATAATTTAAAAGAACAAATTGAAGAAATTCTATCTAAATTGTGCGGAAATTATATTTTGCATGCGCACCTTTCGCCATATTTTGAAATGGTATAAAAGTGTAATGAATTCCCAGTTTAAAAACTCTTTGGAGTTGATTGAAGAAGTTCCGATTATACAAATGACGTCATATTTCGAATAATTTATAATTTGCAAGTATGATTCCAGCAAACGATCTGAGACATTGATTGACGTACTAACTCTCAAGCGTGACGTATTGGCGCAATATCGAAACCTTTGCTTCGGTATGTGCCAAATGTTGTTGCCAGATTGCGATGGAAACGTCCACTTATTTATTTTTTCCTATTGTTTTACGTAGGATTTCTTATCGATTTCATTTCTGTTCCGGTTGTGAGCGGATTTTCGTCCGCGGCAGCCCTTATTATTTCTGCCACGCAACTTAAGGTGACTTTCAATTCATAGTTATTGTTTTACATATTTGATCTTGGTTCGTTGCGAACCATTTTAAAAATTGTTTGCTTGTTGTGCTTGGAGGAGGGGGGTGTAATACCCTTTTGAATTTACACCGAATTAATTTTATTCACATATTGGTCTGATCAGTCACTTATTTTCAGAATATATTAGATGGCCAATTACCAAATTTTTCAATCTATTGTTTATTTAACGTCATTTAATGTGCTCTGAAAGTTGTTCATTTATTGTATAGACACTGGCTTAAAAATATCATAAGAATTATAATTATTTGAAACAATTGCACATTTTTTTCGAGATTTTGGCTTAATTTTTGTAGTTTTTTTATTTATGTCAACGGTTGGTCATTATTGTACAGTTAGAGATACTAACGTCTTAATGATTTCATTCGAAAATATTGATTTTGAACGCAATAGTTTAAAAAAAAATTGTTCATTATTGCAGGGCCTGTTCGGATTGAAGATCGACTCTGAGAACTTTATATCGATCATTCAGAATATTATTATGCACATCACCGAAACCCGGTAAGTCACTGTGTTTGCCTTTCTTGGATTAAAAATAATTAAAAGTTAACAAACTAAGTTCTGTTGTATCAACTTACTGATTCGTGCAATTCCTGTTTTATTTTAGGATATATGATTTTACCATAGGAATCAGCAGCCTTATTATATTGCTACTTCTAAAGGTAGGGATATTCAATGAATGTTGTACGAATCAATGTCTTTACCATAATTCTGGCAATGTTGACGTCACAAAACATTAATTTCTGCTTTTGACCTTTCTCCAATTTTTATTTAAGTAACTAATAAATCAGTTGAATTAACCTTCTATAGTAAGACACTTTAAAACACAGTAAAAATAACCTTTTTTCAAACAATTATCATTTTATTCATTTGTTTTTTATAGTTTATCTATTTGTGGTATTTTTTTTAATAGAAATTGGGTACTGTCAAGTGGGATCGCAATGACTTCGAGAATCCTCCAAGTATGGCGGCAAAGATTGGTCGCAAAGCAATCTGGCTCATCTGCACAGGTAAATCAATCAATAAATTGTTTAAATGTTATTTTGCCTTTGACTGCACCACCACCACCACCACCAAAAAACAAAGGTGCGTTTTTGGAAACATGGACAGCAGTGCATAGTTTGTTCTCTTTTTTTGTAATATTCGGAGGATGCTGGTGATGTTTTTTTAAAAAGTACAAGCGTAAAATGTATGCATTTGTGAATTTGTTTCAGTTGGGCTTTTTGGTAACTGAGATTTGAGAATTGCATGTTATTTTTGTGTAGACACTGAATAAACGGAGAGAGTAAACGGCAACACTTCTAGTAAATATCAAGAGAAAACAACAAAGTGGTACAGATCGGCTTGAGTTACTGAGAAGACAAAAGATATGGTTTAATATATGCAAATATATGAAAACGCACGAGGATGTTTACAGATTAGGCTAAATATAAATACATACATACATACATCTGCAAACAGTTGACGACACTATGGACAAAGCGAACGAAATGGTGGGGACTCCGAAACGAACGTTTTTCGCCAAGCGATCAAGCGGTCAAGTGGAGGTCCAACAGTGAAGTTACGTGGGCGGTGCCAGGAACCGTCAGTAACTCAAGCCGATCTTCACCACTTTATTGTTTTTCTCTTGATATTTACTAGAAGTGTTGCAGTTTACGTTCCTCAATGGTTAAGGATACAAGTTTGTTTATTCAGTTTTTAATCACACGTCTACTAATTCTCTTGTTTATATGTGTAGATAGATGTCTAGCGATGGTACGACTTTAGGTTTTAGTAAGATGACACAAAATAAACATTCGTATACTATAATATTTTAACATATGGTCATCATTTTTTTTTCAACAGCAAGGAACGCGTTGATTGTTGTGGTCGCCTCCATCATTGCGTACGTGCTCATCGAAAATGGTATTGACGTATTGACGTTGACTGGACGAATCCAACCAGGATTACCGGAATTCAATCCTCCACCGTTCAGCGTAACTCGCGGAAATACCACCATAGATTTCTGGCATATATGCAAAGTAAGTTTGATGTTTTCTATTTTTAGTTTGTACGTAACGTGTTTTACGTAAACAAAAATGATTTTAAAAACTAGAATACGATGATAAAGTATGTTTATTTTGTTTTTGTAGGATTTAGGCGGCAGCATTATTCTTATTCCTTTGGTTTCGATTCTGGAACATATGGCCATTGCTAAAGTATTCGGTATGTTCCGTTACTTCTAATTATGTCTAAAATGACTTATTTGTTTTCGCATTTATTTGTGGATTCTATATATCTTGACAGGTTCTCTTGCGTTCATTTTGCCAATGTTGTATAACTTAATTTTGCCATTAAATATACCGGCATTAAACTTTACATTAAGGTTCGTCAACTTTTATTAATCAAATTTTTAATCTAAATAAAACAATTTTGTTTTCAGCCCAAGGAAAGTTTGTCGATACCAAGCAGGAATTGCTCGCGCTGGGTATGTCGTCTGAATTTCTTAATTTTATCCCCGTACTACATATATTACTTGTAACTTTCCTGATTTAAATTTAAATACATTGTTGTTAAATCAGTTTCTTTCCTTCCATGTTATTGTAGGAGTTTCCAATGTTTTGGGTTCGTTTATATCTGCATTTCCCAGTACAGGCAGCTTTTCAAGGTAACTTTTTAGAAACTTGTATTTAATTGTGCACGCTGCATGATTATTAAATGTTTTTTTTTATTAAACGAATTTTTTATTTATATTTCAGAACTGCATTAAATGGAAGCTGCGGTGTAAGGACACCCGTAGGAGGAATTTATACTGGCAAGTCTCAACAAATTGTTGACAATATTTGTTCATAAACCTCATTTTTATCCAAACATTTTTATTAAACTTTATCTTGAGTTTGAAGTTTGGTCTCTCGAAAGACAATTGGTGATATTGTTGTGTAATCATTAATATGCATTCGGTTGATCTAAAAATCTCAAACATACGTGTCCACGATGGGACAGATTGAACTATGTTGATCTACTCGAAATGGTGCTCGTTTTTAATGCCGACTATTCATTGATTCTATTGTAGGCGCTTTGGTGTTGCTGGCTTTGGGTGTTTTGGCTCCAAGTTTCAAATATATTCCCAAAGCTAGTCTTTCTGCGGTCATCATTAGTGCGGTCATATTCATGGTTGAATATGAAATGGTGCCTCACTTGTGGCGAACAAAGAGTGAGTTCTCATTTTGTGTCATTGTTCGTTTATAATTCATTAACAATGTGTTAACACACAATTAACTCGCTTTCGTTAGCTTCGTTATTCTGTAGTTAAAAATAACTACGCAAATTTTGATCAATTAATCATAAATTTACAACTAAAATGGTGGCATCAGTATTGGTGTCAACGATTTCTTGAAATATGAATAAAAATTATAAAATGAACAAATATAAATTACCTAGTGTTAAAGTGGTAATTTATTTGAAGATCAAAAATTAATTTGTTAAAAGCGCAGATTGATAAATGCACCGTAGTGTACATTATTTCCAGATATAAATTTTTTTTAATTTGTATTTCATTAATTTTTTTAATGGTTTTTTTTACAGAGGCTGAATTGGCAATTATGGTTTTAACTTTCCTTTCATGCCTCGCACTGAACGCTGAGGTTCGTGTAAATTGATTACGGGTTATATTTTCTGTGTTTCCAACATCATGTTCAAAATGAAGTTTTTTAAACTGTAAGATTCCTTTTTTTAATCAACGTAGTATGGCATTTTGATCGGCGTTGGCCTTTCATTGTTAATGCTTCTATACACAGCTGCGAGGCCTAAAATTAGGATTGAAAGAACTGTAAGTAAACATTTAATTGTTGTCAATTCACAGATATAAAATTTGTTAAAATTTACTTTCATTATTGTATGACGATTTCTTAACTCCTTTTTAGACTGCCAAAAGAGTGGAATTTATTCGAATTCAGCCGGATCAGAGCCTGTTCTTCCCTGCCATCGAGTATTTACGTTTTCGCGTTGGGAAAGCTACAAATTGTAAGTATTTATTCATTGCGTTCCCACAAGAGACTTTTTGTGTGTATACCCACGAAATTCGTATACCACGTATACCAACGAAATTACAATGGTGTAACAATTGTTCATTTTTTTCAGCCAGTGACACTATTCCCGTTATCTTTGATGGCTCTCATCTGTCATCGACAGACTTCACAATTGCTCAAGTAATTATTTTCTTTTCCTATGAGCGTAACCAAAACATTCGACTCTTTCTGTGTTCTCTGAAAAAAAAACTTAATTTTCCATATTTTATTTTTCAAGGGTATTAAACAGATGCTAGACGACTTCCAAAGTAGGAATCAGAAAATCCTTTTTACAAATTTAACGGTAACTACGCAATATAGATTATTTACTCTTCCAGAATATCGCCTGTTTAGTTTTGGATTTTCGTTACGGTATGTTAATTGTTGTACCTTTTCCGACAGCGAGAAATCATCGATATGCTGCACGAAATGAAAATTAAAGATATCCCCATGGTTACCAATCTTGAAGAACTGGAAGCAATCGTGCACGGTAAGCACAAAATCCATACTAAACAATGTAATTAACAGTAGATAAATTAAACTGTGCGTAAAATTGAGAACCACACTTTTTATTTATATATTTGGGCCGTTGTAAAAAAATTTACCCATTGAAATATTATTTTATAATGAAAAAAGACCAATCCTAAATTAAAAGAAAAATGAATGAGAGAAATCACAATAAATAAGAAGTAAAAACTCCATGATACTATTATAACATAACTAATATTGCAGTATTAAACACAATAACAATCTAAAATAAATGTAAAGTTCAAACTGGTCACAAAATGGCACCAAAACATTGTAAATGTTAACTAAACGAGTAACTAATTTTTCAAATACAGTTTAATTTCAATCAATTACTTTTTAATTTCGGCCAATAATTCTCTAATGCTCGGTCACACGGTTTTCGCTACAGACCCCAGCACCAAGGTCCAAGTGACCGTGATCAACTCCTCGTGGAACCCGACCACCGAGCTTGACTTCGTGGATCAGTCTGCCGACGTCAAGGTGATCACCACCCCCATGGACGACGTCAAGGCGTGGCCCATTCAGCAACCAGACGGCGACGTGAACGGGGCGCTGCTCACCAACGACCTGGATCTCCACCACCGCCACCACCTTGACACCACCGCGACCGGCGGCCGTAACATCACCAGCAATGGCTGCGGCGAAGGCGACGTGAGAATCAAACTATTACCCGACGAAACGAACCTATCGGTGGAGAGCCAACTGATGGCACCGCCGCCGGCGCCACAGGTGACCCCCTCCGCGGAAAATGTGATCGCTGCTCGGCGACACGGCAGCAACGACATGTCCAATTCGTCGTCGTCGCACCACTTATAGGTTGCACATCACCTGCATTGTTTGCTCCCGGCTGAGCGAAAATGAATCTCTGCCGTGGGGCTGAACCTGAACTTCATATGAACTAGTTCTGTGCTCGACCACCCGACTTCCACTAGATGTGTCATGATTTTTGCAGCAAATTGGCATTGTAAATGCAAGAATGCATTTTGAACTTATTTAAAATGGCGGCGCTTTAGTCTTCATTATCTGCAACCGTAGTCTTCTGAGATGTTCAAGACATGTGTATTATTTGAATCCCTCGTCCATGTTTTTTCAGTGAGCGTGTAATGATATATGACAATGGTAGAAATCGTGTAAAATATTATGATGGATAGGACTTCCGGTAACCTGATATGGATTGCATCGAATTAACGGAACACTGTACATATTTGGAGGTGCCAAACTGGTGAAAAAAATTGACTTCCACAGACTCTTGTGCGCAGTAATATCGAAGAGATATTTTTTTCTAAAATTGGTAGATAAACCTTTTCGAATAACGTATGTGATTCAAAGCAAACGCTTGATTCTGATCAAGTATTGTTCGTTCGTGCTTCTTATATGTTCCATGTGGCAACGATTATCATGGGAACAAGTTGTATAAACGTGCTTTTTATGTTAGGGTCACTTTTTGTTTATAGATTTTTTGTTATCCAACTTGTTTAATTAAGACAAGCGGAATGTATTTTTTTCTAATTACATGTTAAACATGTACAAGAATGATTCCTTAGTAGCCGCCCACATATTCTGTACGTATGTACAGCTGAGTATGATCTATTGGGTTCTTTATTTTCCCGATCAAATCTTCCCTTTTGTACCGTCATTTTTGATTTGCCTGAATTAAATTAGTCTAACCATTGTAGAAATGCAAATGATTTTATGTTCATAATATATTAAAATGGCTCCAATTATTGAAACTGTGGCATTTGTGCTTTTCGAATCAGAACAATTATTTATTGCTTCAGTGCGTTTACACAGTGCGTCTACTAAGTTATGAGACTGATTTTGCTGCGTTAATACAATGTGTGCCACCTAGTGGAAATCACTGAAAACACTTAAGCCACAGGTCTCATCTTGTAGTGTTCAAATTTTCGTTTCCTTACGTAAAGCAGTTTTTGAGAGTTTAGACCTTGAATGAGGGCATGTCAAAAGGTTAGGTCATGATTTGAAGAGTGAGCAACGAATTGCAATTAATTTTTCGTTTAAAATCGCTTAACGGTAACGGTATCAATTCCTTTTTTCGCCTAATTTGACTCTTGCCGATTACTTTTTGTTCCAAAAAATAAAAACCAAACTGAAGAAATAACATTTTCACATTACTATTACTATGTTCCGAAGGAGGACTTCCACCGAGTCATTCAAAGACTGTTGTTGTTATGATCCGTCGAGTCGTTTCCGATTCCTGGTGACGCCATGAACAAGTGCTAATACGTGCTAATCGTGCTAATACGTGTATATAATTAGGAGATGTGCATGTTGAAGGTTAGCAATTAAAAGTTGTCACATCTTTTGTGTAACTATTTATTTTCGAGTCAGTCTCATAACGTTTCAGACTCACTGTGTTTTACAATTATTTATTGAGTCAGTTCGTTTATTATTCGTATTTCTTCTCTTTATTTTTGTGTTTGCCTGCCATTGTCCGTTATTGTCCATAAAATATTAATTATTCGACGTACAATTAAAAAAACGCTTAATACTTTCAATCAAAAAGGGAAAAAAATAATTTTTCGTTGAGAAGACCATTTAAAAATGGCGCCTCTGTTATGCCTCTACACAACAACCGACATCCTTCCTGACTGTTGCCATGGCAACGCAGCATCACCCTCCCGGTAACACCAGATAAGCGATAAAATGGACACGTTGGCAAGTAGCGCCACCTAGCGATGTAGTACTGTCAGTTACCGCCAGGCGGCTTCCAGCCAACGGCATTGCAGGTTTATTTTGGCAGCGCTCAGCAGTTCGCAAAGGAGCGTTGCCGTCGTCGTTGTGCTGTGATTTCTGCGCCCAAGTTGTGTGAAACTGTGCGAATCGGTGATTTTCGGGTCGAGAGTTGATTGCTGAGGGGGTTTGTGCGAGTATATCTCGGCCAGCATGTGATTTGGAGAACCAGATAAAACCACCTGGATCTATACTTCCCTAGGCAGCTATGTAAGTATTCCAAGCATTTTTTTGAAAATAGTGTTTTTCGGCGGTCGTTGTGAGGGTTCGGGGGTAGGGCCAGGCCTTTCCCTACGCACCCCATTTTCGCATCAGCGTGTTTGTGACCCTGTGACCGCGCACACTGCCGAGAAGTGATGATTGTGTTTACTGTTTGGGGGATAGGCTGCCCAACTGATAGCCAGGGCCACTCAATTTAGTATTATTATCTACGGAGTACGGATCGTTCGATTTTTTTTTCTGTTTGTTCAGGACATGTGTTCCGTTTAAACGTACCGTGCGAGAAGGACGTGTGTGTGTTTTGATGGACGTTTAGGGCTACTGTAGTGTAAGAGTTCACAGCGGCTTCGTGTGTAGTAGGCCTACATTTTTGCTCGCTGGCAAAGATGCCCACGGGGGTCGTTCAGAAAAACCTGTCCGCTCGGTTGCCTGCATGCACCACACGCGAAGTTACCGTGAGAAAATATTGCGCGGGACACGGTTGAGAGACGGCGATACGTCCAAAATACGTGTAGTTTCTTGGATCTCGGGAATATTTCGTGAACTCGTGAAGATAACCCACACAATGCCCTGACAGTCACGGTGATACACCTTATCAACTAAATCTAACATAGATCCTGATTTAGATATGTCGTTCTAGGAGTAGGGTTTAAGACAATCCAAAACTTGGACTAAGCCTAATGGCCCTTGCTAACAGATCGAAGAAAAAAATATTAAATTGGACATCTACGAATACTACTGATACTAAATTGTCACAGCTGTTTTGGAAACTAGCGAGTGAAAAAGAAAAAAAAAGTGAAATGAACGGGAATCTTTGTTCTCGGTTCCCACCTTTCTACTTCACTCCCCTGTCGCCTGGCCAAAAAAAAAATCCCCTGCCCCTTCATTCGAGGGCAGATAACGATCTGGGTAGGAGGGGTGAAGGGTCGGTTTAAGTTCTTGAGGGCAACATAAAAACTGCAAGTTGACAAATGTCACTGATCCGAATCTAAGCGCTTCGCGTGCATCATGTCACTGTAACAAAAAATATGTTTACTGTATAGTAGTTACATGCTGTGTAGCTGCTGCACTCAGTGCACTGCCGAGTGCACAAAGTACCTATTTGAACTAGCATAAGAAACGAGAAAACTTGTGAACAAACCAAACAAGTCTTTAAACGGAGTTAACTGTACACAAATCTATTACGAATGATTCCAAGCATCGCCTTAACACCATTCGTGAGGAAGATCTATATACAGAAAATGTCGTCGTAAATTTAAAATAAAAGACAACAAAACCAGAACAAGACTGGGGCTAAGAACGACTGAGCTGGCAAGGCTATAGAAACTGCACAAAGCAGGAAAAGCAGAATAGACCCTTACCTTACCATCACGGCTCCATCAATTTTAAAATAAAATTTTACAGAGCCGTGATGTTAGGGTAAGGGTCTATTTCGTTCTCAGAACGACACATTATTATATTTTACAAGGGTCTGTTCTGTTTTTCCTGCTTTGTGCAGTTTGTAGAGTTTTGCCAGCTCAGTCGTCCTTAGCCCCAGTCTTGTCCTGGTTTTGTTGTTTTTATTTCAAAGAAGTCTTGACTGTCGATTAATTTTTTGAAGTAGAAATAAATACATGGACATAAACGATTGCAGGCATGCCCCTTAACAATTGTGTCTGTAAAAGTGGAATAAAAGAAACCCGTTAAATGGTTGTGCTTTTAAATTATCTTCGTTTTAATTGATCTTTTCATGAATATTTTACAAGTAAGCGATGGTTTGCAATTCTTACAGTGTTTACAAGTTTGCGTCCGTACAAATTGGCATCGGCTACTGTAGTGTGCAAAGTATTTATTTCATAATCGACAACCAGAGTTAATTATTAATAGCCCACAGTTGGCACTCCGTTCGTATTGAGTTGATGATTAGTTTTATATCATAATTATTTTTAGTTGAATTTTTGCCAAACACCATTCGCCGTATCAACATTAGTGCGTGATTTCAAGCATGAAACTGAGCATCATTAAAATGATGGTCGGATGACTCGGACCTCAATTTATTGTCGCTCCTCTTTCGTCCAGTGCTGCCCTGGATTCAGTAATCGTTTTTGGGCAGTCCCCACTTCGCAAACAATTTTCGCGGAATCTAGCGAGCATCACGTACAAGGGGGATTGCAAATAAAAATGGTATCACGAGCAGCGAATAGAATAAGAAGCACTTTTCATACAGCCGAGATTGTTGTTCGCACGCGGGCGCGTTATTCAAATTTCCCTTTCTGTATTCAAGTTCGCCCTTGCGTGCGTGACTGTTTCCATTCACCGAAAACTGCTTTTTTTCATTTGGTCGGCGCGTCCTCACGTCGTTCACGGGCACTCCTTTCAAATAATTTCTCCCTCAAAGAAAAACGTACTCATACATGTACGAGGCGAAAACGAAAACAGGTCTCCGACGATGCACGATGACGTCGGTGCGGAATCGGCCGACCGTGACTAATCGCGCGGAGACTCAATCTCTACACCTTCTACCTGTGACGAAAATGGATTTTCGGTTGCTACTACCACACAGCAACAGCAGCGAAAGCGAATTATAATGTGCGAGCGGCAGCAATCCAATTCCCATTAGGACGCTCATCTCGAGTTTAGACGATTAATTTCTCCTTTTTCTCTCATCGGGGGGCTTTTATTTCGTCTCGATTGACCCAGTCGTTCTCGCTTCCAATCCATATGGGCGGGTGACTAAAGCCGGATTGGAATCGTCTACGTCCACAATTACAATTCGCAAGGAGTCCGGAGACTGAAGTAAAATGACCAGAATGAATCGGTTTAAGAGTATAGGGTTAGAGTATGACAATTATGGAGTAAACAAAATAGTGCGGCCCCCGTGGTACAGTGGCTATAGTCATAGACTACTAAGCGGGTGGTCCCGGGTTCGATTCCCGGCAGAAGCAGTCGTTTCGACGAGCATTCGACGAGCTGCGGTACTGGTGTCACCCCTTAGCTTCCATTAGGGAGTCCAGAGCTAAGGGGTGGATCCTGCAGTCTGGCTATACCAGCTGTCTACCCTATTCTATTCCCTTCCCTGCCCCTCACATATCTCCATAGAGATACGAGGGTGCAGTAGTCCTGTGGTGAATTAGGCGCTACGGTGACTTAAAAAAAAAAATTATTTAAATGCCCTATGTAATTTAAACGTTGAATTTAATCGTCGCACTATCACGTATTTAAATGATCGAAAGTTATTCGTTATTTATTTTTAAAAGTATAAGTTTGGAAGTATTTATATAAAAATTTTCAAGTTTAATTTTAAAATATGTTTTTTCTTTTCAAGTTTGCAAAAATGGTAAATTGGTTTACACTGGACCAAACGAATTTATTGATATTCAAATTTTATGTAGAATTGTTTCACCTCGTACATTGGCTAAGCAACCCGAGAGGTAAATAAATTGAAATCCTGAAAAAAAAAATCTGTTTTTCATTTGAAAAAAAAAAAATCAATCTTTCGCATTCGGTCGTAAATATCGAATCGGTCGTAAATATCGAATCTATCGATTCCAAAAGCTCGTGCTAAGATGTGACGTCAGAGCGTCTGTCTCCTGGTCCCCACCACACACCAGTCGAGGGTTGTTGTGGGTGTGAGTGCGGGGGTGGGGGATGCCCGGGACGAGAAGGACACCTTTGTGCTCGTCGCTAATCGCCATCCCCCACTCATTCATCTCATGCTTTCTTTCTGAGCCAGTTGGTGTGGGGGGGGGGAGGGGCTCTATTCTCGTCAGCCATCTCTCGGCCACTCCTTCAATATCCGTGGGGTCGCTGTCATGCAATCTCAGCAGTGAAACGCGTCACCTATAAAAAACGTTAAATATAAAAATTTGACGTTTGGTCAAATTTTCGCTAATAAAATTGGTCAAATGGTCGCTGTCAATAATATGAATAAGATAAATGAATACACTAAACAGTCAATAATGGAACGCGTCACCTATGAAAAACGTCAAATATGAAAAAAAGTACAGATACAACGTCAAATATCAAGAGTCATGAGTGGAAATCTTCAAATTGGCATCAACGAAAAAATTGATTACGCCGAATATGATGACTTATTTCTAACCAAGATTTTACATTTACTGGACTGCTTCCATTTTTGAAGGTTTATATAGTTGTCGTTTTCCATCTTTGACATTTACCTGTTTGTCATATTTACTTTCATGTCAATCTTTAATCTTAAGTTTTATTTTAATCATATTCCATTTTTGACATTTATCCTTTTTATTTTTGCTTCAATATTTATATTTAATCGTTGATGGTGCTTCTGTCTCTTTTGGTTCAATCGGTCGAATTTCATTTGATCTTACATTTTAGTTCAATCTTAATCTTTAATCTAAAGTTTCATTTTAATCCTTGTCACTTTTGTTGCATTTCGTTGACGTCGCGTCTCTCGGCCAACAACACACCAGTATCATCACCCCTTTTTCTTTACTCGCGCTCCCCCCCCTTCCCGTGTCGGTGGTCGTGTGAGGGGGGGGGGTATGGAGGAGGAGGGTGTGGGGGTGGGTGCACGTGCGTGTTGGTGCCGAGGAGTGAGCTGGGGCTTTGTATGATGAAATGATCTTCGTCTGCACATTTCATCATCGGAGTAAACGAGCGAGAGGCCCGTCGTTGGCCCGTCCTCGCTGCCGCTGCCTACGCTGAATTAATGACCGCCACCACCACCCCTTAAGGTGCGTCCACATCTGTATCAATGAAGAAAAAAGTTGAAACCTAGACCATTAGGAAACGGAGACGGCAACATTAAATCATTAGGATGAACTGCTAGGTGGCGAGAAACGAATATAGCAGAAAAAACAACGAGATAATCTTAGAATACAATTTACTGGATGTTGGTTGAAATTGTACAGGAATTGTTAAATATACAAACGAACATACTTATGGAAATACATACGGACATACATATTAACAGCTGACGACGTTGCGGGTCGCGAATATACTGGAAAACATTCCGAAAACGACGTTTTTTCGCTGAAAAGCATTTACAAGGAGAATATCCCGCAACGAAGTTGGACAGATACCATCACAAGGTAACGTTCAAATCTGTAAGAGTGTCAAAGAATCAATGATACTCTTTAATTTAATGAGAAATTGTGCTTAATAGACAAAAATATTGCCATGTTATTGAAAGGTTGGTCTCAAGGAATAACAAAAATTAACTTCGGAAAAATAAAATAAAACATCACATTCCCGGGACATCAGGGAAAAGTCCCAGACCCGTTACGAAACTTTCACAACACTCTCAAACAGCACTAATGGAAATAACAATAGCCTTTCTATTTTAATCTAATATCATTCCTGGCAATTTAATTGACCTGTGAATCGATGTGATTTGACATGAAGTAGACCTGTATATCTTGTCCATCAGCAGCCAATATAAGTAGGAGGAAGGGGACACCATGGAGTGTAATGTGGGATGGGGTCACCATTTAAATTCGACAAATAAACAAAGAAAGCCAGTAAAGTGTCATCGAGGGGACAAACCACAATGTAGAGACTAGAGGGACATCAAGTGCTGGATTCCTTTTGAAAAGGAACCAGTTCCCGTTCCAGTTCCTCAAAAATTAAAAGGAAACTAGGCGTTCCTAAGTTTCTAAAAAAAAAAGAACCAATTCCTAGGAACGGAACTTTTCCGTTCCGTTCCCACCCAACCCTGGAGTCATTCACAACCACTCGGCACACGGTCGTCTGGTACCCTCTCTCCGAGGCGATGAGGGACCTTATAGTTTAACGACGTCCCGGTCAAAAAAATATATGAGGATTATTTTAAAGTCGCTGCTTCTAAACGTCTTCTTGGCTTGTCGAAATAATCACTGAGCAAGGAGCGCGAAATGCGGAGCCCAAGTGTCTAGCCGCGGCTGAGGAGGAAGACTTCAAGTCGCCCGGACACAAAATTCATTTCCTCTGACAATCTCGAGTCCGATCTGGAGCTCTTTGCAATATATCTCCGCCGACGCGAAATTGCGTCAAAAAGGGAGTACTTATTGGGGCGCGACAAGACCAACGCGGCATTCTCCACCGCCGGCAATCTGGTCACAGAGAGAAACGAGGAAATACGTTGACCAATATATCGCTTCATAGGGGCGGAAATAAGATTCGACACGAGCATCGTCAAAAAAAGATGGAATTCAACTCTGGATAATTATCAAATACAAATACGGAGATTAGAAGATATCCAATATATTTTCTTCGTCATAATTCGTAACTGTACAAGGGATGTAAAATTTCTAATTCAAATAAAGGACAAAATAATAAATCTTCTCAGCCTATAGAAAACCTCGAATCATAATACGCAGAACCTTGAATAGAATCAAAACCTCCAGTTTCGTATACAAGTAAATTAGTATAATGTAATTACTGTTCGATTAAAAATGCTATATTGCTAGCATATTATGCTTGGAGCCTGCAAGCAAATTATCCAAAAGAAGGAAAGAAAAAAGAAGGATTCAAGGAATGCTATCATCGCGTAAATAATGCTATCTTTTAAACGGGTTACATATACAACTCCAAATAATTTATCGAACGAGGCGCAACCTTTTATCAGATAGCATCCAGCAACCACCACAGCGAGCTGAAACTTAATGGTCTCGAAACTGTCGTCCATTTATTTTAAGAGATTACAAAGTAAAGTCATCACCCTGAATTATTTTAAAATCATAATTTATTCAAATGTTTATAGCACGTCGTTACCACGAACTTGGAATTAGCATTTCCAACTGGAAAAATGATGTGAGGGCGAACCCAGTCTGCGAGCGCACCATTGATACGTTGCAAAGTGATGTAGAAATTTTCAGAGTACAGGGTGCTTCAGCGAAAGGGTTGGCGCATTTGCAAGATCGTTCAACCCGCTGAGATATGAAATGTAGGTTTCAATTAATACGAGTATATAGCTCGATTCATTACGATCTTGGGCGACAAATAATACACCCAAACGATATGCCGAGTTAGGTAATGAGTTAGTTAACGCAGTGTCCGATTTACCAAAAAAAAGAAGGGGGGTCAGCAGAGTATGATTAGAGGGGGGAGGGGGCGTGTCGGTAATAGAAAAACAAAAATAAAAACTTTCAAAGGTTAGGAAAAAGCGCGCGCAGCGCCGCGATATTAAAAAAAATATGGAACACCTATATTTATGAAAAGAGCGCGCAGTCCCGCGATTTTTTTTTTAAACCTGCAACACCTTTTGGCAAGGAATGAGCGTTGCCAGATTTGTAAAAGACGCAATATGTGCAGTGTTACGGTATCGGTTCCCGAAGAGGAAGGGTGAAACCCCCCAAAGTTAGTCAAATTCACCGTTTATGCACAGTATGGGGGGGTCTGGCCACCGAAGTGGGGGGGGGGCGAATCCCCCTAGGGGACTAGTAGGTAAATCGGACACTGAGTTAACGTGATTAATGTAATAATAAAAAACAGCAACGGCTATACTATTCCAAAATACTATCCATTGGCTTCTATGTCTCTCAATTCGTTGGTACATTGCATATGCAGTTGGCCAACACGTCCACGACCACCGAAAGTACAAAGGCTGTCCCCGATGCAAACAACCCGCTCCAAACATGTCAACAAACATCGACACAAAAGCAATATTGACATGAATCAAGGGGGATATCGCGCGTGCGGTTCGTGGACGGAGGTGTCGTTTTGGTCATACGAGAGCACAGCAGCCGCCAGCGGACGAGCAACCCGCAGGGCCTGTCGATAAATATGCATAGAGAGAAAGATCGAGTAAATTATATGCGCTCAGATACATTACCACGCGTGTGCATGCGTGGTAAAACCGGAAGCTATCGGCGCCGCCGGTAAGAAATTATCGGCACATGTGTTCATGGGGTGGATTGGCGCTGAGCGTGTTGGAACCACCTTTGTGGGATTGGTTGGTGGCGGACTCGACCGCAGCGGAGATTAAATGATGCTGTTAAAGTGGCACTTAAAAACAAGTCACGTGTATGCGGGGTTACACAAGTCCTTTAACTGGCCAAATCGCTTTAAAGTTGATCTTTTCGTAGGAAACGCCCACCACGGAACATCCTGAACAAGATTGCCAAACGATCTTTGCCAATTCAAAGCAATATGACAATATCATTATTAAATGATATCGGGAAAACTTTTTGAATGATTGTCGGAGCGTGATTTGAGCACATTCCATAAATAGGAAATTTGATCGGATAAATTATGATCTGTAACAGCGCTCAGTTTGCCCGATTTTAGAGAATAACCTAATAAATTAGAATGCTCACTCGTTGACAGAATTATTCCTTGTGGTTCTGACCAGAACACCTAAACAGTTTTAAACGATCTCTTTGAAATCGTAAAATAAAATTTTCTCACTTCAATAACAAAACTCAAACACCATTTTTCCCAAATATAATATGGGCCATTCATAGTAATACTTTTGATAGAGAAGCGTTAGGTATACGAGCGTTGCATACTCGCTAGTGTGAAAACAGAGTCAATCGGACTAGCGTCTGAATATACTGTTGTTTTGCTGATATCTGGGAAAAAACGTTCCTACAAATTACCACATTTTGCAATATAGCTGTTTGTCTGAATGCAATAACCGCGGAATCCATTCGGATGCATACGGAATGGTGAAACTCCAATATAGGCAAATTGTTGCCGCTTCTCACTCTTACTGTTCCCGCCCCACCTCCATCTCTACTACCTTCCGCCAAGCTCCCCTTTTTTTACAAATTGAGTTGGCAAATAGGCTCTCGAGTCCCTTCGAGACCATTTGAAATTCGACACAGCATGCCACGTGAGGCGACGTGCCCGAAATACAGTATGCCCGGTTGCGAAGCAAATCACGCTGAACGATGGCGTTTCGGTTTCTAGCTTGCGCCGTCAGATGCGCTTTGTCGCGCTTTGGAATTAAGCGGCCATCATAAATGTTTCAAGTCGAAGATCATCTACTTAAGTTTAGAAAACAAATACCCTGAAAAACCTATTTCGCTGATACAAATGAAAGTACAAAGGTTTAAAAATACCTTTTTTCCCATTTGTTTCAAAAGCGCAATTATTGAACAATTTTTACCTCAATTTTTTGGGATACAAATACCTTGAAAAATCCACCGAAAAATTAGGAACTAGATCAAAAACCTATTTTACTGATAAAGATTAATCTCCAAGGAGTGGAACGAGGTCCGGTACAGCGCCGGGAAAGAAAGACGAACAGAGTTTTGGCAAAACTCTCTGAATAAAACAGCAAATGAGGAGTTCAATTATACAACTACGGACTATAATTGAAATAATTTAAGTCCTCTTTGCTGTTTATTTCAAGAGAGTTTTGCCAAAACTCTATTCGTCTTTCTCTCCCGGCGCTGTACCGGACCTCGTCCCACTAGTTTTGATTCATAGACGTCCTAACTCAACTATTAATTATTTATAAAGTCCAAGGGTTTAAAAATTCCTATTTATAATTTTTTTTCAAGAGGATGAAAGGCCTGGAATACAATCTGATAACACTGAGACCAGTTTGCGCCAAAAAGCACCATCGAAACCGTAAATGCACACAAGAGCAACGTCATCAGTGGAGAGACTAGTAGACGACATTTTCGGTAAGCGCCCCAGAATAAAACAACAGAGAAAAACGGCGAATCCGCCATACTACACGCGCGCCCGAGCCAACAAAAAAAAAATGGTTGCCAAAAACCGAAACGCGTCACTAACACCTTGCAACACAATTTCCTATCGCGGCTACATAGGCTCTGACTGCTGCTAATGGGGGAAGAAAAACAAATGCAACAGCAATCTGGTCGGAACGACGTTGATTGGTTCGACGTCATAAGAGTAAGCGGCAGCGACATTCCTTTTTCCCACAGGCCGCTTACGCCGCGCATTTAAGCGGCAGGGAGGTTTTCTCCAACGACAGGCCCCACCGGACTATTAGCAAGATGCTACGTACGACGAGCGCTTTAACGCCAGATAAGCTTGTCAATTAACTGAAAGGGTCAACATTCGTACGTTAACGAGCACCTCACGTGGGGAGCCGGCTTTGGTGAGAAAAGGAGCGAGCGACAGTCAAGAAGAGTGAGAGAGGGAGTTACGGAGTGGGATAAACATGCCCGATTTAGGGATGCTCCCGCGGGATTTCCAAGTTTGCACGCCCACACTATTCTAAAACTCATTACATATTTTTATTTTTTTTTCTAAAATCACCGTAGCGCCTAGTGCACTACAGGATTACTGCACCCTCGAACCTCTATAGAGATTATGTGAGGGGCAGG
>JAUJYS010000328.1:0-25070 GCA_033995665.1 Melogona broelemanni
TGAGGGGCACATTCCAGTACCACAGAATCGAATAAACGAAAGCCTGCGCCGGGAATCGAACCCGTGACCACCCGCTTTGTAGTCTAAGACCATAGCCACTGAACCTATTCTAAATAAAGCGACACATTATCTACTTAATATTTCGCCTCTCTGTTCGGAACTTTATATGGACCCTAGGCACATTTTCAGAAAAACCTCGGAATCAAGCAAATCTGTTTGATAAAACGAGTATAATCCAAAACTACTAACCAAACAAATAAGAAAGACAGGGAAAAAAACCAGCAAACAAACAAACGAAAACAAAACAAAAAAATAATAGCAAGCCTCAGACAACATTGTAAATATCGTAAAACAAACAAGTTCTGAAAAAAGTAAATAAAAAACGAATACAATATCTTTCTTTCTTATTAATTTCTCCCGCAGGAAACGGAATGCCTACAGTTGGAAGCCAACATGCGATGGGCCGAAGCCTTCGTCCTCATGTACTCTGTGACGGACAAATGCAGCTTCGACGAGTGCAACCGCCTCAAGTTCCTCATCAACTACAACAAACGCCGACGACGCGTGGCGGTCCTGTCGGGCGACGACGCGCCCCCCGTGGTCATGGTGGCCAACAAGAAGGACCAACTCGGCGACCGCATGATCACAAAACTGGAAGGCAAGAAACGCGCCCACGACATCGGCTGCGCTGCCTTCCACGAGATCTCGGTCCGGGAGAGCCCCGACGAAGTACAACTAGTATTCGCCGATCTCTACCACGAGTGGCGCACCAATCTACGCACGCCCAAGCTCAAACGCAGCACCAGCGATCTCCACCACGGACCGGTCACGCTCGACTCCTTCAAGTTCATCAGCAGCATGGCCGGACGCTACACCTCGCCCTCCTCCACCAACGGCAACAACAATAACAATCACAGTAACGGTTGCCCACCGGGCGCCATGGCAGGTCTGGGCACGCCCTGGACGGACCGACTGCTGGTCGAGTCCCGTCAGAACAGTTTGGACCTAGCCGGGCAGAGCGGCAGTGGGGTCAACCCCAGGTTCCGGGACAGGGCCTCCACCGACGGAAACCTCCATTCCACCAATAAGATTCCGTACGAGAAGGTCAAGCGAAGTCTGTACGATTCGCCGTTGTTTGACAGGCGTATGAGCATTAGCATGCGAGGCAGCAACGCCGTTTGCTAGGTTTGACGTTTCCGGAGATTTTGGTTAGCTGATGCGTAATGGATATAGCGTTTGTTTACTGACCGGGGGCCTTGTTTGTCGCCGGTAAATAAACGCCCAATGACAGAATGACATGGAATGGAGGGAACAGGGAGGGGCTTTATGGCCGTGGTGCCTTGCCCTGGATGAAGCCCCGGCCAAAAATGTATAAATATTATGATCAATTTAGGCACGGTCACAAAATCAATTTTATCACCACGTGTTTCAATGTATCTCTAGATGATTTGATTCTGTTTTATGTTAAAATATCTTATCAAATTTTCGTATTCTTTACTAACCAGATGTAAGAGATTTGAACAAGGTTGTGATTAAAACAACTTTTTCCAGAATGTACCTACTCTGTATTTAATTCAACATGCGAATTATGTTGTTCTTAATCAGGTGAAAAGTTTTGATATACTCAGTACTGTACCACATGTCGTAATAAATTTCATTTCAGAACGAACTTCTCCCGTGCGAGATTTCAGATGCATTGTTACATTTGATAAAATTCAATATGCTTTCTACATGATTGTTTGGAAAGGTTTATCTTATTCACTATGTAACATTTTGCCACATATCAGGCACGGTTTTATATCATGTTTACTGCGATTATTTTTACACATAAGGTGGCCTACATCTATTCATATAAAATGTACATGGTTTGTAAAGAAACCGTTCGTTGTGGAAATTTTGCTGGGCACAATGTTGATTGCTTTTGCATAATTTGTGTGCACGTTTGAGCTGCCAGCGTTGTATGGGTTAACCAGATATATTTTTTATAAAAATAAGAATGAAACAAGAATTTGCGATTGCTTCAATAAATGCAATGTAAGAGTAAATTGATTATTTACAATGTCAAAGGTTATTATCGTTATTGAAAGAAAATATGTTTGTCATTTTAATTTCAGATTTCTGTTGATCCAGCACATATCCAAATCTATAGTATTCCAGATTTTATTTGTCTGTAGATTGTTTTACTGTACTACTACATTTTTTCCGGGTGGGCAAAATTTATTGTTAAAACTACGCTTAGTTGATTGCTAAAAGGAGGTTAAATGGAGTAAAATACTTGTGAGATCCTAATATCTACGTTTTATATCAACAAATTATCCGTGATCAATTGGAAGCAAGTTCAACAGTGGTATTTTAATTGAGCAACACGCAAAATTTGACCAGATAAGTCGTGACATGTACGACGTTTGAAAGACGTTGTAAATAGACATAATTGTCGCACTGTCTCGCCTGATTTTCATTGTACTAGCACAAATGAAAGGCATCAAAATATCTCGAGTCTCATCGTAAAACTCTGCAATGTCATTTCCACTTGTTAGTTATGTATTAACTTATATACACGTACATGTAAATTATTTATGTAAAATGTATTGCCTATGTATTGGAAACGATCAAACGTATATTTCCATGAAATTCATTATATTTAGAATATTATTTATTTAAATGTGACCCTTGGGCGAACATATTTCCATACAACATTCGCCCTTTTTCTTATAAGACTGATCTCTTCACTACACTTATACAATATATACATGTATATATATACGAATTGTAAATAAAATATCATGTACATGTATAACGAGCTTACATGGTCTCCCATTATTTTCTTTCAAGAAATACTTTAGCACATTTTCCGTTCTATTTTAGCAGCAGTGATGTAGTGCTTAAAATTAATTACAAAAGAGGAATTAGAATATTACTCCTGTTGCATATGCAATTGTTTCTGAAATGTTATTTCCATCGCTTCTCCGTTCAAAGAAAGCAGTATACAGCAGTATATAGCAGCCAATACTTTCTTAAGCCTTTAATCGCATTACAGACTCCGTCGAGTGATCTATTCAGCGGATGAAATTGCTGCTTAGTCTGTGCGTCCCGGACAAATTCCTCATAATCGCTAATGTCGGTAAGTATAAAATAATTTAAAACCACATTACAATTGGATACAAACACTTCGTTTCACTTTGAATGTTTATTTATAAATAAATATTTCACAAAAATGTTTAGTAACAATTAACACATGGCGTTCTTGCTCGCTCCATCCAATACGCTCATGAACTTGTTCCCATCGAAACAACTTTCATTTACATTTAGTTTACGCGGTGAGTACGAAATTCAGTAAAATTCACCAAACGCATCTAATGCGTAGCAATGGTCCAACAAGATTTAGCCTTTCCAACCCAGTGAAAAACATCTCGTGTTAGCTAACTACGGTGACTAATACGGTGAATGATATTGTGTGGTTGAAGCGCAGGTGGATAGTTCTGGCACGGTATGGTTTAATTTGGGTTGTTTGACAATCGTAAAATTATATAATTGTTTATTAACTTTCTCATATTTGTTGCAATTTCAGCTTCATTGTGTTTTTGTCGCATATATTGATTGACGATGGTTTTTGTAATATGGCCAATTGGCCGTATAAAATATTGACCGCTCCAGTATGTCATAAAATCGGTACCTTATTACACGTGCACCTTCGCACATCGCTAGAGCGATTTGAAGGTTCACAAAAATTGCGAGGGGCACTATTGTGAAATTGATGCTTTTAAAACTGTAATGTACGTACTATGCCTCTCGTTGATTAAAAGTAAAAAAAAAAAAAAAAAAAATTAAACTACAAAGTTGGAGACGTAACAAAAAACAACCGTCAAAACCGTGACATTGCCCGCCACCACTTCCCCATTCGCTGGTCAGCAGCCGCAGCAGAGCATAACCCGCGTTTAACTACCACCAAATAAAAAATTAAACCGTTTCATTAGCCGCGACCAACAATGAGATCCGGTAATAATCCGTACAAACTAAAATTATCAAGGCCTCAACCTCATTCGACAAATATGCCCAGGGGGTTCGTCGCATATCTTAACAAGTTATTCAAAAAAGTGTAAACAAAGTCCGCACTATAATAATCAGCACAATCATAAGTATAATGCGCGGATTTAGTTCCAGTCATCGAATCTTCCCCGCAATAAGTCGGCTTATCGCCGCACCAATTTGATTTCGGCTGATATTCAGAATTTAGACTTCGATTTAAAATATTTTGAATCAATTCCGAATACTCCACAGCTTTCGCTTATCCAGCACTCTACAAATTGTGCCCTCATTGGATTCGCCATTTTACCAGAAACTGCTTTCGAAATGCCAAGTACAATTCCGAAAGAGCGCCATCTATTAGCAAAAAAGAGCAGCCAATGCCCCTCGAGCTAGAAAAGTAAGAGATAAATATCCAAGACAACGTAGCTTCGGTTGAACACGAAATGAAAGAGGACAGTATAGAAGAAGAAAAAAAATTGTAATAGAAGAAATGGATTCGAATGCTCAGGCCTATTTGAAAAACGAGATTGGAAGCAAAGATTTTTTTCCCCTGGCGGCTTCCGCAGCCTATCAAATTTGTATTGGTGCCATGCAGCAGCCAATGGGAGCTTACCTATTCCCCCTTCCCCTTCGCAAAGTCTCCCATTCCATCTAGTGGCTTCAAATTAAGTTAGCTAAGTGGGCAGCATTACGTGGAAATGGAGACCACCTATACGGCTGTGCGAGAATCTTTCAACGACTCTACATTGCCACTGCATACTTTTTTCATTTTACCTCATGTGATCCCAAGCAAAATTGGGAATCTATGGCACAGAACAGTTTCAGGGCATAAAATATATTTGACGATAAAGACTATTCCACCAAACTACTAAAGATGAAGGAGCTCACTGATCCTCGTTTTTGTTTTACAGCTTACAAAGCATTATTCTGCAAATTTAATTTATGCAAAATTGATTAATACCATGCCCACTCTACTCTCCTTATTGACATGGTAAACACAGGGTCTCATGAGTAGCAATTGGGAATCTGGTGTCTATTTTTACTGGAAACACTCACACGAAAAACTAGTTCCTAATCCTACGATTTTAAAGTGAGATGGGAATCAATATTTTCGATAGAACAAAAAACATCCACACCTTCGAACACTTTAAAAAATAGATTTCTTTATATTTTTACCTGACGTATGTATATGTATGTGCCATAATGGATTTTTTGTCTAGGTACCAGATAGCAGATTTTCAGACATAAAACGAATTTTATGAAGACAAAACGACAGCAGGAATATCCCTCAAAAACCGGAAATATCAAAATATATTTGGCCAATCATAAGAAGCAAGTTACTGCAAGCATAATCCTAAATAGTAGATTATACCACAACTATTAAATCGTCGGTTGTAAATTTGCACGACCACAAGCATGGGACATATCATCGATGTCTGCTCGTGGCGTACAGAATAAAGCACACAAACTAAAATCCGTTGCATTTTAGCCCGAGTTTGGAATTTCTTTCCCCTTTCTTTGTGGAGTTCATTGCCTAATTTGTGGAGCTCTATAAAGACCCATCTGGCGTGTACATGTAGACGGCGAAGGTTATGCACTTTGCTCGTTTATTGGATCAACGGGTATGTTTCACTAATACAATTTGCGGAAGGTTTACGGGGAAATGTTTCAGATCTGGGTGCTGAGGCCACACGTGGTTCTTTTTTTCCTGGGTAGGCGCCAGACATATGCCCATAATACAAGTCGTAACTTTGGAAAAAGAGCAGTTGCCCGCTCCGTATTCTTAGACAATCGACGTTCAAAGAGACATCAAACAAGATATACAATGATGACTAAAATTCGATCCAATACGTGATTTTGAGAACCTGTAAAGTATTTCAAACTAAGTGAATGACTCCTGAACTTTGAAGATTATGTCCTTGTGAAAATGTGCCTAACACGAGGGATACAGAATCTCCTGCAGTGCTAATAATTATAGCGATTGTAAAAAAAAATGCAATACAAAACAACCCTTGGCCAGATTCCACAATAGCTCAAGCGATTAGAAGGGTATAGAATTTACTAATTAACTTCAATGACGATAATCATTGTAAACAAATATAAATAATAAGAGACAATGTTAAAATAGGACAACCCGTTGGTCCATACAACAAGTCTTATGGTCATCATAACATATTAACACTTTAAGGTCGTTTCGGAGCTGCTTTAATAGTAATGTGATTGAACACATCAGCAAGCAAAAAGAACCGGACATTTCTTTTTCAAGCTTTCTTAACCTGGCAATAGATGGCGCAGACTGCAAACACCACCCGTCAAACCCGTCCACTCTCGCAATGATCAACGTACAAGAAACACATAAGCGTGGCAAGAATCCAGGATCCCTTTTCAAATACCCAGATACTGCCCAAACTAGTCTCCTAAATACATGTAAGCGCTCCGAAAAAATCCTCCACCAAAAAAAAAAACAGCCAGCAGTGGTCCGTGATTCGAATAACGATTTCCGGGCGCTGCCCCAACGCTTTTAGCCGCATCACTAGGCGGTAATTGAAATGGGGGACGAACAGCGGCATTAACCATGATTAATAGTATAAATGTCAGTAGATGGGGGTGCTATATCTACTAAGTGAGCGTGGAGGATAGTACCTGAAGATCAGACTGTTAGGAAGGGGTGCGTTGGGCCATTGAGAGTGCAGTGTTTGGTAGGAACGGTACAGAAAAGTTCCGTTCCTAGAAACTGGTTCCTTTTTTTAAGAACTTAGGAACGCCTAGGTTCCTTTTAGTTTTAGGAAACTGGAACGGGAACTGGTTCTTTATTTATTTTTTTAAGTAAATGGAACTGGAACTGGTTTCTATTTTTCGAGGAACTGGAACGGGGGTTCCTTTTCTAGGGGTAAACAGTTCCTATTGACATAACCGTCAACTTTCTACGAGTGCAATTTTCCAAAGTATATAGTCATCTGAACAATTTTGCAGCATCAAGCAGAAATTGCTAATTGTTTTTATCTTTTTTCTTTTTTTTAAATCACTAGCCATATTATCAATCATGTAATCAGTAATCGCTACAGGATTTATACACTATGTGTCGCTATGGCGATATCTGTTCAAAGCTTTTGTTCTGTGCCCGCAAATGTACTCTACATTTGTCATGTACCTATTAGTTAACGAAAATGTTTTTTATATATATTTTAATTGAAGGAACGGAAAGGTTTCAGGTTCCTTTTGAAAAATAACTTAGGAACGCCTAGGTTTTTAATTTTTGTAGAAACTGGAACGGGAACCGTAACTGGAACCGGTTCCTTTTCAAAAAAGGAACAAACCTATCACGAGCGGGAGGGAGGGGTGCGTTGGGCCATTGAGAGTGGGAGGGAGGGGGAGTGGGGTCTCCTCGCCTGGATCACAATAAAGAGCGAGCAAATCACCCCGCAACAAAAGAAATGGAGCGGCAAAGTGGATTCTACTTTTAAATGAGTCCGCTGGACCAACACTCGCACATAGCACACTCACAGCGGGGGGTGGTGGGGAGGGTCAGTCGATGGTCAGTCCAGGCATTGTAATAAAAGGCTGGACCCCCCACACGGTGAGATCAATGGACGCGACCGGAATTGCTAAAAAACAAACAGGTAGACCAGTGGTGCTCACACTATTGGATAATCAATAATCGGAGCAATTTTTTTTTTGTATAAAAACGTGCAGAAACACGCAAGAGTCGAGTGTAAGGTTAATTAGAAATGACTGATTCGATTTTGCGAGTTGTTAGACTAGAAACACTTAATGGTATGCGTTCTTCGGTTTAAGTTTTCATGTCTGCATCGGCATGATGAATGTCTAATTATGATGAATTTTTACCACCGTCATCATTCGTAAAAGTTTTTAGCAACTAAAATGCAATTTTGATTTTACCCACTGTCACCTTTCATGATAATTTGAAGCAACAAAAATACATTTTTGATCTTAACAGGAAGTTAAGATTAATTTTTTTAAATTTTTTTGTTGCTTCAAATTTTTTAAATACATATTTGATCTTAAGTGTGTTTTAAGTCGAACAATTCGCAAAATAAAGTCAATTAATTTTTGTTAACTTTACACTCGTCTCGGCGTGCTTTTTTGTGCATTTCAATTTAACATTGTCCGATTATTTACGTGAAGGAGTTTTATTCTCCAAGTGGTTACAATTGTTGATCTCGTGCTATGCTATCAAAACACATGCTAAGGGAATATGGATGTGGGCCTTATTGGGATATATTTTTTCTATGATAGTCTTGTCGTAAGCGTCGCTCCCGGCTGTTGACACTGTCATCCCAATTACTGCCGCCCTTATCAATAGGCAATCGCTGCAATCACGGTCGAGTCTTCCCTTCCAATTGACTGCTGCTGCCCCCTATAAGCTAGAATCACCGCAGGCGTCGATGGTCTATAAATGGGGTTGTAAAAATGGGGGCTCCTTTCCACGGTTCCAGAGATTTGAGTTGCGGAGAAAATAAGAGAATACACTCAGTGAAATGCAAAAATCATTAACGGATGGAAAAAAAGCATAAGATTTCGAAATCGCTCTTTGCAAAGGAAACTTGGAAAAGAATAATTGCGGATAAAATTACCGTTCATGCAAAGATTGATGTGTATGCTGAAAATGCTAAAATGCTAGCAGAAAAATTCTGAAAATGTTAAAATGCTAGCAAACGAATTATAAAAATGCTAAAATGCTAGCTTAAAATTACTAAATGTTAACAGAAAAATTCTAAAATTCTAGTAGCAAACTGTGATACACAGAAAAAAAAAACAAGCAAAAAAAAAAATGCTAAACTACTGGCAGAAAAAAAATGCTAAAATGCAAGCAGAAAACCTACAGGTAATCTTATTGGTTTGACCAAAATGCAAGATCTGAAATTGGAATTATGGGTCAATATTTCTATATTCTTTTAGGCGAAAAAAAATGACTTGACATTATTTTATATGTGGTGGTGTCCTGAAAGTTTAGTTATCCCTGGTGAGCAGCTACTGTCCGGCGAGAAATTCTTGGAATATTTTTCTGACTTTTTTTTATACCAAATGTGCAAAAGGAAATATATCCCCTTCGTCCAAACGACCAATACAAAGAGCGTTAAATTGTAGCACCACGTGTTACACAACTTGCTCTATAACAATAACTTACCACATGATGTGATACAAAATATGTCCATGTACTCTTTGGAGTCTGAAAGAATGAGCGTTTGGAAGAATGTATTCGCAGGTCGTAGATCCAGATATACTACAGGTAGTCGGTACTCCAAGGTTCCTAAGACAATCCCTAACTAACCCTAACTGAGATATTTTGGAACTATGAATTTCATATTAGAACCTTTATGCAAAAAATAACATTTCCTTCTCGTATTCTTTTTTTTTTTTGTCAATACAAACAAACCATGCAACTTTTCTCGAAATACATGGCATATGGCATCACGGTGCATGCAGTCTAAATATTTGAACAGAATAAAAAGCGATCAAAGACGTCGCAACGACGCAAATATCGATCAAAAAAGGACCCATGTCAAAATTTGGAATCGCATTTGTCGCCAACGATTCATGAGGGACGAATACAGCGGTGGTTCTCGCTTTTCCATAATTGCGTGATTCTGATTTAGTGCTTTTTCGGTTGACCTGTTCGAGGGTAAGAAATGTCAATAGCACCAAAAAATGTATTTTTTTTTTTTTGTAAGTTCAGTTTATATATTTCATATATTTTTCAGCTACATTTCAAGTACACTTGATTAGCTATTATGAAACTCATATATCCTGTTTTCGGTAATCAGTGTTGGGGAACTGGTTTATTTTTTTGACGATTTTAGGAACGTTAGGGTTCCTTTTTTTTGGAAGGAACGTTAGCAACGGTTTAGTTTTTTTATTTTTAGGAACTGGAACTGAGGTTCCTTTTCTGTACAGGTTCTCTTTTGAGACAACTTTCAATTTTCTACAACCACAATTTTCGATAGTGTCGACAGTGGAACAACTTCAGCGTGAAACAAAAATTGCTAAAGATTTTGATTTGTGTCCGCAAATCGGAAAATGTCCTTTAAATCTGTAAATGTCATTCATTTATTCATTCATTCATTAATTCATTCATAATTCCTACATTAACGCAATGGTAAACTTAATGGTAAGTCAGGAAATGTCCATTTGGCATCATGAACGTAATTACAATTTTTTGTATCTTTACATCTTTTTTTCCAAATATTTTTTTTTAATCGAAGGTACGGAAAAGTTCCAGGTTCTGTTTGAAAATAAACTAAGAACGGCCAGGTTCCTTGAGATTTATTTTTTTAATTAAAACGGGAACTGGTTCCTTTTGTCATGTGGGCAACGGGAACTGGAACGGGGTCCTTTCCAAACGGAACGAATCAAACACTGAGAAATATGACCTATCCTAGTAAAATATTTATTTTCTCTAAATGTTTATACTTGATATTTACCTATGTACGTGGATCGCAAAGTTTATATTTACTCGTTCATGCACGTGCCCTGCAGAGAGCCAATGAAAGTGATTCCCAATATTGCCGCTAGTATCGCTGGAGCGTGGCAATGGAACATGCCAATAAATTACTCTCAGAGGACGAGTTATTTTTTTCGGATGAATAGACGACGTTGAATTTGTCGACAAAGTTTGTAAGTACGCAGTATTGGAAAAATAGCGTGACTAAAAGGAAAATATATTTCTGGCCGAGCCAATTTCCTCTTTCTTGTCAATAACATGTGAGTAATCATGTCGTGTAACTGTCCTCCTCAGACATGGAGTCAAAATTCAAACAGAAATTGTTTCACCAGAGACTTCGTTTATTTTTCCAAAATAATAGTTAGTAGTGTTCTATTATCCGAATATTTAGAATGGCGTTCTTTCTGATACTTGGACAAAAATATTTACAATTTCTACCATTTCTTTGTCTTGTGAGTATCCAAAAAACAGCTAACAAATCTAGCAGCTCTCCTTTAAACCATTTCAATTTAAGCTGAGTCCCTTCTGACGAGGATCCCAAATAGAGCTACAATATTCGAGCTGTTAGCTGTTTTTTGCCTTACCAGAGAAAAGTAATAATTCGGCCTTCGCCGGGAATCGAACCCGGGACCAACCGCTCAGCAGTCTGTTGCAATACCGACTGGGCTAGACGGATAGTACTTTGTGTTCCGTGGTCTCATGAAGCCGAGGCCAGACGCAAACAAATAGACCAGAAAAAAAACCTTCCAGATGTAACTAAAAATACGGAACATGCGCGCAAACACACAAGGAGAAACAACATTTGTCCCAAACGAGTGCCGTGTGTGTGGCTGTTGCCCATATTCACGATACCCGAGAGCCCCTGGAGTCCCCAAAGATGAAATACGACTATCCCATTTACCCATTAAGCTTGGCAAGCAACATACAAATTGCTCCACGTACGGTACGTTTAGATGGGCCACTGCCGACGTTGGATTACAAACCCCCAGCATAAATATCTAACTGAGACCCTCGAACCCAACGAAAGAAGGACGGGGAAAAGAAATGTTTTTTTAGTGGAGAAATTTCCCTCACTAAGTGAATATCACTGCGGTAAACTCTGTACCCTTTATGTTGCTTAGGCAATATGTGTAGGGCACATTTTCACCAGTACACCAGGATTGAATAAACAAGAGCTTGCGACGGAAATCGAACCAGAGATCACCCGCACCGCAGTTTTTCGATATTTGTCATTAATTACTTTTGCATTTCGCTGTCGCCATCATTTGGGTAAATGTTCTTTTAGTTTCCATTTTTCCCGTTAGGTGCGCCTCATCAAGCACTAACACATGTTGGCGGATTGAATAATAAGAGATTCCGCCACCAGAGAGCGTGGCAAACGACTGTTGCAATCAGCCGATAGGGACTGAGTAGGATGACATTTTAGCTGCTACCCAGGCGCTCCCAAGCAGAGCTTTGGGCATCGGCATAAAATACTACTAGGTCCGACTAGGGACCAAGCGGCAAGTATTTTCATGCAAGTAGATTACTGATGATCAACCATGGAACCGCAGAGGGGGCTTGGGCTCGAAGTGCGTTACCGCTGCGTGGCGCTGTAATCGGTCTTTTTAAATTGCTGGATTTGGCCTCCTCTGACCCATTTATCTCCGTGCATTTCAAACGGCTGCAAAAAGGCTAGAGTCTTCTTTTGCGATGAAACCTGAATAGAGGTGCTGTGTGGTCTAGTGGTTAGCGTGTTAGCATTAATGTCCGTGATCGTGGGTTCAATTCCCGACCCAAAAGTTCGTACCGCCTTTTAAGAGACAAATTCGTACACGCGCCTTCCATTGGAATGAAAGTACTTAATGTACTAAATTCGTGGGGCGATATTAAAATTCTAAAAGAATATCAAATTTTATAAAAATCGGATGATCTTAAGACAGTTATTTAAAAAACACATGTGTATGAAAAGGTTATGGAATTTTGTGCCTCGCCCTGTATTTTAGGGTGGTTGATTTTTTTCGTAATCTCAAAGACCTTTGAAATCATGAAAAACAATTTACGTAGGTAATCACGTGATTTGATAGTTCTTGTGTAATGGGTATCGGATACATTCGTTTCAAAATATGGCCTATAGGCATGGCTATTGTTGGCACTCCCTGGTGGCGAGCAAGAGAATGTCTGGATTATTTGCAGTAATAGACTGTTACAGATTCCATTTATTATTTCCAGCGGTAAAATTGCGATTGATGTGACTGTGCATAAGCGCCACTAGTAGCGGTCATAGCAAACCAACCGTCACTTGCAGACTGATAAAAATGATCGCCACCAAAATGTAGAGCGTAGCGTCCATAGAAAGGTGACGGTGGCTTTTGAGTGGCTACATGGCTTTGGCTGTGTCGTGGACGACGACGAAAAAAAAGTGTTTCTCTTTCGTGGAGCCGTTTCGACCCGCCATTTCGATTTTTTATTTTGTCGTCAGAAATGTAATTTCGTTGCGGGGGGAGGCAAACGACACGGTGTCGTTAAACCTCGGAGAAAATGGCGAATTTGGTCTTATGACGATTGCGGTAGTCCCATCATCCTGTGTATTTTTTTCGTCCTGAGATCTGACGATTGCTAAGGAAGATTCCTGTTTGTCTGGTGACGACATGGACTTGTGGTCTTTGATTGGGTCGCGTCAACGACTAACCTTTAATGTTGTGTAGGAACTGAACGGAAAAGATCCGTTCCTAGAAACGGGTTCCTTCTATGAGGAACTTTGGAACGCCTAGATTCCTTTTAATAAGAAGGAACGCTTGGAATAATCTCATTCCTTTTACTGTTTGCAGAACATTTTTCATTTTTTTTTTGTTTATTTGATACTGATACAAATTACACAACGCCTTAGGCTCCTTTATATTTAAATATTAAATACTTGAATTATACATTTTATCTTTAAATATATTTTTTTTAATGATTACGTAGGCATTCAAAGCGCACGGGATAAAAATTATTTTCACTATTGGAATTGTTGGACTTTTTAATCGAAGGAACGTAAAAGGTCCAGTGTTTTTGCATTATGTACGAAAAAGTTCCAGGTTTTTTTTAAAGGAGCTAGAACGAGTTCCTTTATTCTTCTGAGAAACGGTAACAGGAATAGGGTTCGAATGGAACGAACCCAATACTGCGAATGACCTGCAATTGAAAAAAATAAATGATTATCTGTGTTATGTTAGTTGTTTTAACAGTGAATCTCTTTGGACTCCTGTCTCAGTAGGATAGTCACGTGTTAGAGGGTGGGGAGACTTGCTGTGGGTGGGTCACACTGTACGAGCCCAGACGTGTCCCGTTTGTTGTTTTTTATGTCGACAGACGACGCAACAATCAACGTAAAAGAGTGTCTGTAGCCCTGAATGACAATTGGACTCTCCGTAGCATCAGCCGTCTTTTATGTCTTTGTTGTGTCCGGGAAAAACCCGTTTCAGGGTCGAAAGGTCTTCCAAACTCGATGCTCTAATAATAACGCTAATTGGATGAATGATCCCCCCCTTCTTGAAATAAGATTATTGTTGATCTAATTTCCGAGGTAAAGGTGTAAGAAGCGCATCGCAGGCGGAGCTGTGCGAAATTTTTGCATGCGTTTTTGATGGGAGGGCGATAGTAAAAGCGTTTTAGTGTGGCGCTTTCACTAACCATTGCAACGATTGCACTTTAGCTCAGCTCTTTTGCAAACGAGAAAACATTGCCACATTTTAATGAAAATCTGTAGAGCACGCAGCTTGCCAGGGCACGTGTTCTTCAGCTTCAAATGCTCGAAATCGCGCATTTGAAGCTGGTATGTTTAAAATTGCGCCCTCACTGTAAGAGGGTGGGATAGCAATGCCAAAAATTGCGCACGAAATTTCAAATTTAGAAAAGCGATTAAATGTACATAAAATCAGTGTTATAAAGTCGTAGAGTTACACTTTTAAATATTTTTTTGTTTGTTCAAATGACTTTTTAATGAAATCTCAAATGTTATGTAATGATTTTATTTTCAAATCTTTTGCAGTTTGCCTTAACATAATTTTGAAATTATCTGAAATTTTACGAAATATTTGCCATAACCCGAAAACTTTTGTAATTCTTAAATTATACTAGTAATTTGTTTTGAAACTGTTTAAGAAATGAAAAGGACAAGTCCTTCTCGTTTTGTTTCGTAGACGTCCTAACTCAACTATTAATTGTGTTTAAGAAATGCAAAAGTTTAATTACCCGATATACATTTTTAACAGTCTATTTTGTTAATTAAATTTTTAAGTGTCTCCTGCTTTTAATGAACTTGATTAAATTTTTGACTACGCTGCATGTGGGTTGCGTTCCCTTGATCGCGATTGATGCTCCAAAAGCAAACTCATTCATCATTTCCACCCGGTAATTGACACTATACTGTTAACAGCAGTGAGAACGACGCTGCTGGTCGAAACCACCACTTCGGCGAGAGAGCAAAGCTGCGACCAGACGCTAGATTGTGCTTACGTGGCATTAATCAAACGATATGTCCGCAGCGGCTTTACGATGGCCACGCGACCAGGTAATTAAGATGTGGCGCCGCTGGACCTAATGGTGAGCTCACGAAATTAAGAGAGACCAATTTAGAAATTGGCATACGGTTGACGTCGGCGAAAGGTCATTGATGTGCGGCCTCCGTGGCTCAGTGGCTATGGTCATAGACTACTAAGCGGGTGGTCCCGGGTTCGATTCCCGGCGCAAGCTTTCGTTTATTCGATTCTGTGGTACTGGAATGTGCCCCTCATATATCGCCACAGCGACACGAGTGGTACAATAACCTCCTGTAGTGTTATTCACTACAGTGATCCGGAATTAAAAAAAATGTCCGGTGCACGTTAAGGATCCCAACTTAGATCTTAAACCTGGGCGCGGCAAAATTACCAGGCCGCTCTCTAAAGTGACGCTCTTAGGAACGCCTGTCTAGCCCAGTCGATAATGCAACCACCGGCTGCGGTGCGGCGGCCCCAGTTTCGATTCCCGACGCAGGCTCTCGTTTTCGATTCCGGTGTGCTGCTCACATATTGCCCAAGCAACACGAGGGGTAGAGATCACTACAGCGAGACGAATTTTCCCACTAAAAAAAATGTCAGCAATTGACCAATATATTCATTTGGAGACGACCATATTTCCCAGCAACTTATTTTTGCAAGACAACATTTAATTTCAAATCTGCACTAACCATTAAAATTAAAAGTGCGGGAGCACGCCGAGATGATGGCAAAATAATTTACATTTATTTCGAATGTCAGCTTACGGAAATAATTGTCTTGCTATCCGATATTAAAAATAATAAACGTAAATTTATTTGTTATCTGAACTGGGCATCCAAATTTCAGTTTTTTCCCCCCAACAAAATTCCACAGTTCGCACACAACAATGCTACTGCATCATCTTCTGGCCGATGTTACCATCTCTCCCAACCCCTGCTCCCTCACAAAAATAAATTCAATAATTTGCACCCTGACTTCCACGTGCGGCTTACAACGTTCGATCGTATCGCGGTGGTAATAAAATATCGGATGACGAGACGGGAGGGAGAGAGAGAGAAGGCGATTGACACCAATGGGTGGCGGTGGTGAGGGGGAGGATCTATCGGATGCGACACGCCGACGTGGAATAAATGAAGCACGTGCGCCTCGTCCGGGGGTCGAACGTCGTGGGGGCGCGCGCGTGGCCCAAACGCTACGTAGTCCATTAATGGTGACGACGGATCTGCATATGCGAAAAAGCTACATTGTGTCGACAATCTCTCGGCCGCGTGACGACTGTATTTGTTCGGGATGTCAGCAGGTGTCCATCCAGTCATTCCCTGTAGTATAGGTGTCACTCCACGCGCAAGTGCTGCCCTCTTGTGTGTGTGGAGGGAGGAACGTGGGGTCTGCGAACGCTAAATCTCGAACTATTTGAGATTGATAAATGAGTTTTACTTTATAATCGCGTTCAGAAAAAAATGCGTGTGAAATTATCCAAATACGTCCATTAAAATCCGTTAGCTTTGTCCGTTAGCCTGCTCGCTCGCCAACCAGCGGATCTGTGTTCGATTCCCGGCAGAGGCTTTCGTTTATTCGATCCTGTGGTACTGCGTCACCCCTGAGCTTCCATTAGGGAGTCCAGAGCTTAGGGGTGGATCCTGCAGCCTGGTTATACCAGCTGCCATTCCCCTTCCCTTCCCTTCCCTGCCCCTCACATAATCTCTATAGAGCACTACAGTGAATTAAAAAATAAATAATAATAAAAAAATCGGGATCAAATTCCGTACTGATTTCTGATATGATTGGTTTTTTTTCTTCCGGATTATTATGTTTTCTCATGCACTATTGATTTGTAACACTCGTGCCTGTACCATGTCAGGTACGCGTTAAAGATCCCTACCTAAGTGTGAAGTCTGCAAAATTATCAGGTAGCCCCGCTTTGAGCTTTGAGATTGAGAAAATGTTGGAAAGTCACTTTTACAGTTAAAAAGGAAGCTAAACATGCGAATAAATAATTAATAAAAGATTCCATTAATTATTCATTTAATTAATAATCTGCAATACATGTCTGATAGCTATAACTTGTAATTATAAAAACATTCACTTATAATCCATCAGTAATCCAACCGTACGCAAGAGTCTTCAACAAGTTAAACCATCTTCGTAGTGACAAAAAAAATGTTTTTGTGGTTAATTTCTAATTTTTTATCGAAAAATCAAAAATTGAAACCCATTTCATTATTTTCCTCGAAAAATCAAATCCAGGTTATTTATACTTTATATTCATAGCTCACACTTTTCAGGCTCATGAACAGAAAGCGCAGAAAGGCGCCATCTCAACTGAAACGTGCGTCCACCTCATCTCTCTAAACGCTCTGGGAAGTCAGCGGTGGCGATAGCGGTGGTACGCGCCGGCCGCCGGTCGTACCCAATTTGGTGGCCGATGCGGCAGCACCGTCATCACCGCCCCGCTAAAACAATTTGGCGTACGACCCATTCCCGTTTCCCCTCCTCCTCCTACTATAATGGCCGCGTGCTGCCGCAACGCGCACGTGCAGCGCGCAGAGTGACGCGAGAGGAGGAGCCGTCCAAACCGCTCCGCACGATCCACGGCGGTTTGGCAAGGGGGAGAACGCCGCATCGCATCTCCTTTCGGCCGGCAGAATCTCCCGTCGTAGAGCCGTAGCCGTACACTGTCTCGACTAAGCACCTGCACGGGGCAAATGGGGAAGGGAAAACGCGCGTGACGAAGTTTGATCGGCCGCCACTGACACGTGTGATTTCACTGAAGATGAAAAATGACATGTTCTTGGTCCAGAAACGCTATGTGAAGGAAGCGGAATTATTGAGTTGGTAGTAAAATAAAATGGCCAGTGTCTCAGCAATACCATGGGTGCAGAATCTCCTTTAGTTTCTTTGTAAATGTTTTTTTTATATTTTAAATACAAGGCAAAATGGAATAAATGCAAAATCAATTAAATTGAGTAGATATATCAAGATATAAACTAAAATTTGAATATATAATGGAGAAAACATAGAAGTGAAGATGCCAAGTTATATAGCTTTTTAATTATTCATTTATAGTACGTGCTTTTCACAACATTATTTAATCATTGATATGATCAAAACATTAATTTAATGAGATTATCTTCTTGATGGAATTGGAGCAAAACAGTTAAAAAAATTAATTGATGGCATTGAAGCAAAACAGATTAAAAAAAAATGTAAAACGAAATTTCCCTTCAGAAAATTTGTACAATGCTCCTAGTCCCTCCCATCCTAAGCAAATGCAGACAGCCAGCGCTCTTCTTGATAACGAACAACCATTTTTCGGCCAGCCCACCGTCCATCCGCGGATGGAGCGCCCTCTGTTTGTCACCCAGCATCCCATCTCAACGAGCGTGACGGTTAAAACTGCCCCGTCGTTGAATCACGGTGGCCCGAGCTAGTAGTCTGTCACCGGCGGCGGCCTCTTCTCTTTCTATCGGGGTTGTCCGCTCGCGTCCTCTCCGGAAACAAAAGAGCGGCCGTGCGGAGGGGAAGGGTAGCTCTCTCGCGCCGCGGGTATTAGCCGTGACACGTGCCTTGGCCAAAAAAAAAAAAAGCAGAATGGAGATTGCATGCGGTCTACGGGCGCACGTGCGCCAGGACCCATATACCGGGCTTATCGAGATGTTGGTGGTGGGAGGGGGGAGAGTTGGACAAGGAGCGTGTGTCACACATTGGAGATTTAAAAAATATATATATTGTGCCCGAATGTTTATGGGCCCGCGCGTGCAGCCGTGTGCACGTGTCGTCTATGTCGTGACTTGAACCAGGAGCGGTGGCGTTGCAGCTGTGGGCTAAGTTCGCCAGCTACACTCGAATCTATCGTCATAAAAAAGGCTGCTATGCCGCCACCGGTAAAACTCGGCATTAATAATCCCAGTCAGTGGTATCGGTGGTGATGTGTATGATAGCCGGTGTTGATTTCGTTCCTTTTTGAAAAGGATACCGTTCCAGATCCCTTTCCTCCTAAGAAAAATGGTACCCGTTCCAGTTCCTGCAAAAATCGAAAGGTACCTGGCCGTTTCTTTTCAAAACGAAACTTTTCCGTTCCCATGATTAAACAATAATAATTTTTCAAACATCATAAACATCAATTTCTGAAGATGAAAATATCTAAATTTCAAATTGTCCCAGCCATTGCATTAGAAAATGGGATTTTAATATTAGTAAATGGGAGTAGGGTAAATGAGAAATATTCACATGATAAGAAGTGGATTTTTTTAATACTAAAAATTTAAATATAGGTAACCCGTTAGACAGCGTTCAATACCAACGCCAGATAGCGTTCTCGCCTCGCTCGAGTCGTGGGTTCGATTCCCGACCGAGACCTCCGGAATTTTCGGCCGAGATAATTTGCCCTTCATCGGAATAGAAGTAAAGCCGTGGGACCTGTGTGCGTACGTCGACGTCGATGAAGTTGGTTAAAATGCTTAAAAATGAATCAACAACGTTGGGAGTGAGATTCCCTGTTATTTGATGTCTAATTGTTTCTTAAATTATTTTTGCATTAAAAGTATGAGCCTCAGTAGTAATCAGAATTTACCACTCCTTTACCATCAGGTAATGGTGCGGCCAGGTACGTAATAAGTCACCTATTTCATAACCTGTTTTCATCATTTGTATCGGTTAAATTGTAACCGCTACTGAAGCTAACTCAAGACAGCAGAACGCTGAGGAGGTCTATAGCAACGCTCTCCTGGCATTTACCAGTGGGTGTCGCAAGTTGCATTCAACCCCAAAAACCGAAACATTAAGTAAACATCAAAATTTGAAATGGAACAGCATTAACCATATATTTAAGAACTTGTCCATTTAAAATTATAAGACAAATATGTGAATTATTTAATTTGTATTGAAATTATACATTTTACTTGAGAAAATTATTTTAAAGAGCCGTCGACAACGTCGCGTGCACAAAGCCGCAACAAGTCCCCGGATGCTTATATCCGCCTTGCGCTTTTGCTAATAGGTGGCGCACTCATCGGCGCTTTTCGTCGACGAAGAGGCAAAAACTGATTCTCCGGAACGCCAGCAGAGGGCGCCGACAATAGTAATGCACCGAGGTCATATCTTCAGCAGCGCCCTCCAGTGACGATCTACCGCAAGTATTTCGCGCCCAATTCCAAAGCAAAATAGTGGCGTGATTCCTGCCTGGGGAAAAAGTTTTTTTTGTTTCTGCTAAAATAACTGTTTCGTTTACATCGGTGACTTTTTTCTATCGCGTTGTGGTCGCAGATGATCTTTCTTTCGAGAAACTTGCCGTAGAAACTGCCGAACCCAGAGAGAAAATATGTGAGAGACCTCGCGAAGTAAAGTGCTGCGACGAACGACGATCAACAGCCATCGCCCAGGAGGGGGTGGTTCCGAAAAGTAATGCGGGATTAATAGTGCGAGGCGATGTACGGACTTTGATTACGGTTCGCGGACGCCGTCGGCCCATTCATCCAGACAGAGCAGCGTGAAATGGATCATTACTCACGGCTAACAATCGTGGGGCGATAAAAGGTGAACACTTTTCCCTCCCTTGTGTTCGTGTGTGTGTGTGTGTGTTTAGGGCTACGGGTCTACGAGGCTGAGTAGAGTCTGTTGCCTCCTGAGACCTGCGTAACGAGGTCTCACAATGGCTGAGTTACAAAAATGCGAGATTCCGGGAAAAAATTAATTTGTCGGTGAAAAATTGGCGCGAATTTTTCCCACGATTATCGCCAACGAAGTTCCCATTCGAATGACACGCGAATGTTTTTTTAAAGTTTAGTGAGCGCGAACAGTGTTTTCTTATGTGGGTTCCTTCTAGCTAAACAGTCCGGAATAATCATCAACATTCGTTTCCAAGTAAAAATTCCTTAATTGGCAAATTTTAATATCCTCTAGAATTGCAGATCAATTTGAATTCCTCGTCCAAATTGAACATGTCAGTACCTCTAGAAAAACGAATTGTTTATTTTTTTATGGGATTTTTTTACACCAGTAATGGCAAAAGAAAACATAAGTCAGCTGTTTGGTTTTAACATCACCAATTTTATGAAGCCATCGTTAATCTGCGTTATTTATTTTATTTTATATAACTGCATTCGTTTGCTTTCTTGCCACTTCCATTCGTATGCATGGGTTCGATTGGGATTCGAACCACCATCATTTTAATATACTTTAACATACTAACCGAAAAGAGCATCAATTATAGTACGCTTGAAGTTTTCCAATAACGTATATGATGTCGCATGGTCTTAGGATGACTTACAACACGATGGAAAAACAGTGACGCGGGAAACCGTTCGGGGGCTTGCAAGGGGGAAAGGGGACGATGGTTAGGGTTTGCGTTTAGGGTGAGGGAACGATAAGGGGGTGGAAGGGATGTGTATCGTGATATTGAATACGGATTGCGTGAAAGCCCAGGAGGTGTCGGTTTTGGAACAATAACTCGGGTAATTTGAAATCGAAACGTTTGTTTTTTAACCGACTAGATGGATAAACGTTTCGTCGGTTTCGATAGTTTACTCTCTTAGAATCGAACGAGTTCGGGTTTAAAAATACCGGTAGGGTGCGATAGATGATTTTTAGTTCAATTAATTTTTCACAATCGCTGTAGCGATTAATAGTACAGACATTGGGTAGTGTGTGTTGGTGTAGTAACGGCAAAAAAGGAATCGTCCAAGGAATTCGTTCCTTTTGTGATCTTTCGGAACGTTGGAACGTCGCCATTCCTATTTCTAGAAAGGAATGTCGGTACGTCCTCGTTCCTATTTTTGAGGAACGTCAAAAGATTAAGGACGTTCCATTATATACATATGAAAATGGAGACACGATAGATGAAGTAAGCCGACAAGATGAAGATGAAAGTGTAAGATGAAGTAGCCAAGGATTATTTGTTTCCATGACCTTTTTGGTCTTAACGTCGACTTAAACCTTTTGAAATTCACAAGGAATTTGTCAGGGAATATGGTGACAGTTATTTTCCATTCAATTAGTTCGAAAATTGCGATAGAAAATTAACTGGCTGCCGCACCGAACTCAATTTTTGTTTATTTTTTTTTTTCAGTTTTTTATCAGTTTTTTTTTTCTTCCAATTATTATCATACAATGTACAATAATAACTATGAGGCTAAATACCTAATCTCGCCAGACACTTGAAAAATTGAGTTCTCATAAACATTTGTAAAATTTAGTTATGCCTCTGTCTCGGCGTGTATTTTTTTAATACCAACCAGCGCTCAGCAACATTTTTTTCTCCACTGAATTTGTGTCTGGCACCATGGCGTTTGTGAATCTCACCGGTGGGGATTACAGGCGTCTCTGTCGCAATCTTAGCGTTAAGGATCTTTTCCCCACCCTCATCCCCCCCACCCCCTTTGGCACCGTGGCGTCGGCGCCGTTAGTTATATTAGAGTCATCGTCCAATCCCGTTCGATATTATGTGGCGTTGCCGCCTGGCTGCTAAGGCCGCCATGACGTAGAACGCGACCGCAATTTCCCGTTTGGGAAGTTTTGACCCGTCTATAGACGCTGCGTTTGGCCACCTATATAGGTGGACTTGTCTATATACTGCCATGATGATGTAGACCGAACAGACAGCGTATACGCGTGTTACATGTATACAGTGTGTGTATGGTGGACAAGGCTTAGTTGGCGTGCGCGATACTGAAGGTGAGCGAGCGCAAGTTGGTGCATTAAGAGTGCTGTTGAGGGTGGTTTAGTGGTTAGCGTGTTCGCCTATTGTGTCCATGATCGCGGGTTCAATTCCCGACTGAGACCTCCGAAATATTTCGGTTGAGAGGAATTCGCGCACACGTCTTCTTTCGGAATGGAAGTCAAGCCGTGTGACTTGAGCTTGTAGGTTGTCAGGTACACGTTAATGATCCCTATCTAGGTCAGAAGCCTAGGCTAGTCCAAATGATCAGGTCGCTCCTGGAAGGATTGTAAATATAATCGTATAGTGAAAGAAAATAGTGCAGAAGCACAGCGAAGTCGAGTGTAGTTAAAACATTTTTTTTCCCACTTTGGACGGGCACAGTGTCCTCTTAATTACGTCTCGCTGATGACGGAATTGTGGTGATTCCAGGATGTGTTACGTGGACCAGTAAATGAATATCAAAAGCTATATTTTTGGTGGCTTTAAATTTGCATGAATGATAGGACGATTTGCAAGTGTGTATTAGCAAACAACTCGCAAAATCAAATTAATCAATTCTTTGCTTTCCGAAAATATTCTGAATTCTCTTTTTGAAAATATTCCGTGTGCTGTACGTGCATAGCATGATGCTGTTGTGATTTGCGCGGATATCTCGTGCGCCCTGAAAGTAGGCCCACAATATAAAACAGGATCTTCCCCTGTACACAACGAAATGCGAGTAGCATTGGGGCCTTATACGCCGCAGACGCATGGCCATATACCCCGCGTATCCTCCTGAGGCCGGCATTTGGCGAGAGATTCCCTGGTTCGCTTATGGAAAAATATCTTCAGATTTTCAGTTATCAGAAAAAATATTTAGAATAGCAAAACTGAACATATTTTTCGTATTATTTGTAGGCTACGTGAAATATATAAATGTTTCTCAACACTTTTGGACATAAAATAAAAATAAAAAGTTACCAACGTTTCCGCCTCAAATCTTCACGCCCACGCAAGCAAGTAGCCCAGTTTATATTGGAACCGGATGCGAAGCGGCTGTTTTGGGCTCGATTCCCATCTCGGGGTCTCTCTCTTTTTTTTTTCAATGATCGTCATCACCGAACACAACACGATATTATGTACCCCTCTATGAGCAATTGTGGAGGGACACATTTTCACCAGTACCTCGAGATCGAATGACGAAATCCCGAGCAGGGAATCGAACCCGGGAGCGCCGCACACCTGGCGAATCGTTGATTCGATCCCTGGGGTGCTGGTGTAAATGTGCCCCCCCCGGCATTACCTAAGCAATACGAGGGGCACAGCATATTCGCTAAATTTATGGGAAGGAAAAAAGATAATTTGGCATGTGTAAGTGGAAAAATCGAGTTTTAGGAGTCACCCGCGGGTCTCATGAGATCACCGGTCCCCGTGTTTGCGGACGCGCGGTCAGAAAACATGGCGCGGCATTATTTAAACCTTATTTGGTCTCTTGGTCTTGTTTGCGTTCCTCTTCAAAGAAATTAAAGCGGTTTTATTGAAAACGATACTAGGGCCGCTATACACACGGTGATGCCGCGTGGTTTAGTAGGGACTATGGAGGACCCGGCTAGCGTTCACCGGTTTACATGAGATTTGGTGTGAGAGCCATGCGTTGGCGGTGTGGGTGGGTTGGTTGTGGGTGGTGTGCGGGTCAAGCTGAATGGAGCTTTTGCTGGCGGGAGATGGGTTTGCTTTTTGCCTTTTGGGAGAATAGATATTGGCTGGTGGGATAGGTACACAGAGCGCCGTTCTTTATTGCTCGGATGTGTGACGTCATTTAGTATGCGCCTATGTCTGTTTGCACCATACTTTAGACGGCGTTGCGAGCTTCATCCAGCTGACCGATATGTACTGTAGAATAGTTGAAGTATCGATGTTGTCATTGTTTCTCAAATGATCGCGTTTCTGAAAAGCGTCTGTTTACTGTAAAACAAAGTATCTTCTTTATATAATTTTTTAAGTCAAACCTGGCTAAAAAAAATGTTGATTTGTTATATATTTTGATCGAGTTGATTAAATATTGGTTCGAATCAAAATTTATAAATGCTGCTATGATAACGAAAATTTAAGAAGTCATATTTTACAGTGGAACCCAGGATAAGTCCAAAAATTTGTCACTTGAAAAATTGTGACAAAAATTGTCTGTCTGAATGCAACGCCACCTACAGGACGTTGCATAAAGAATGCATATAATACTAGAATAATGAATGTCGAATACTCAATACTTGAGTAAACTATTTTATTATTTAAAAAAAAAAATTATATACTCGTGTATATATCATTTTTGGGCTAAGTTACACGTTCAAGACATGAGCGACCTGAATATACGGTGTCGAGTGGGGTGCGTAGCGAAAGTCAGTCTCACCTGATTAGTCACTTCATGTTATGTTTTTGGTTAGGT
>JAUJYS010000329.1:0-25039 GCA_033995665.1 Melogona broelemanni
ACAATCGGCTGCGCTGGGAATCGAACCCAGATCCGCTGGTTTGTAAGCGAGCACGCTACCTCTCGGCCACAGCGGTTCGTACAACTTAGTATATAAACCACAAAATTTAGAAGTACTATTTAAACCATAAAATATTAAAGTACCATGCATAAAATGTAGTTGTATTATTATTATTTGCTAATCACTACAGCATTTATACCCCTCGTGAGGGGCAGGGAAAGGGGAAGGGAAGGGCTTCACCCCAAAGTTCTGGTCTCCCTAATGGAAGCTAAACCATAAAATTTGAAGGAAGAACCAAATAAACAGCAAAATGTAAAAAAGTACTATAAAATTATTGAAGACCTTACCATCTACATGTGAGACTGTGATGTTTCTGCCAGTTAGAGACTTATATGTTGATCCATCAGTCATTGCAGGAGTAAAAACTGCACCATGTATTATATGGCTTAATATATATTCTAAAAATAAAACAATAAATAGTATGGTGGTTCATAAACGATCATAATTATGTACTCAAAATTGAACAGCAAATTTAATTTAAGGTATCTAAATTATGGCAAAATGTGATTTTGCATTTCCACCAGTACCCTAGGGTCAAATAGACGAAAGCCCACACTGGGAATCACATCCAGAACCATTGCACAGTCAATTGAAATACCAACTATGCTTTGATGAGGTTATATGTAGTTTGCATTTTTGATATTTATTTTGTTTTACCTTCTAATGAAGCCTTATTTCGAGTTATCTGTCGCTGCACTTCCACTGGTATTTTCTTCCAAGCTGATTCGGTTGGCACAAAAATTGTGATTGGGCCTGGTCCTGAGAATCAAACATGACACAATTTATAATAACAATTTATAGAAAAATTAACTCTGTTTATTAATTCAGTAATTTTATTGAGAAAAAAAGGTTGTTTCTTACCAGTGAGGAGTGGATCCAATCTAGCAGATGTTATCTGATTGGTGGTTGTTACTTCTTGAAGAATCTTACTGATTGTAGTGAAAATATCACCCTCAGGTGGGGCTGCAAGAACCATGTCGATAATGTAGACAATGGTATTGTTGCTAACTTTGTGCTGGATAGGCTGGATGGTTGCATTGTTTACCAGAGCTGTGGGTGTCTAGAAAAAACAAAATTATTTGTTCAAAAATTATTTAATGCTTTGATTAATGCTTTAAAGATGCTGCATTGCAAAACTTAAAAAGCCGTTTTAAAAAATAAGTTTTGGGAAATAACAAGCAATATGAATCTGAGTAAAATTTGACATGTTCATAAATTAATTTTCACCCAGGCCATGAGTAAATTCCATATCTGGGTGAAATTGAATGAATCAAACAACTAAGTTTGCTGGTCTAGGAAGAATCACTGATTCAGCTGAGATATATGGCCTTTCCATAGTATCTTGCATGTGTATCTTTCTTATTTTAATTTTAATCTCCGTTTTAGAACCTATGTGAAATCCTATCCATGGTAATTTTCACAAGCAGTATATTTGAATAATTAAACAGAATTTAATTATTAAATTTGTTTAATATTATTATGAGAAATAACTATAATGGATAAATTGTGAGAACTTACCCCATTAATATTTGCAACTGTGATAAAGACAGGAACTCCAGCTTGTGTGACAGCTTGAACAGCCCTTGGCAAATCTTCACCATCGATTACAGATGGAACTCGATGATATTGTACAACCCGTTTTAACTGTTCAGGGTCAGCAAGCAATCGGTCCAATGTGGCGTTGTCTAATTTACTAAATGCAGCATCAGTAGGAGCAAAAATTGTCAGTGAATCTTTGGGAGGAAATGTTTCATCAAGGCCAGTAATATTTAACAGACCGGAGAACGTGGTCAGGTTAAGCTGTTTTAGAAGATCAACCAAGCCAAGAGCAGATGGGGTCATAGTTGTAATGTTGACTAATGGTCTTGGCACAGCCATGTCTGATACGTTTTCTGGTAAGTAAAGCACAGGAGGAACTTCATCAAAAATGCCCCGGCCTTTAGACTCAAATGGCAGACGTCCAGTTGTTGATGGTGGTACAAGTGTGCTGAATTCTTCTTCCTCGGGAAAAACATATCCTCCGTCACCAACAAAGGTGAATTTTGTGGTTTGACTTGTTGGTGCTTCAGTAATTGCAGAAGTGATACCATGTTCACTTGCTACAGTAATTTTGGGACTGATAGACACAGAACTGACTGTTGAAAACACTTCTGTAACTTCAGGAGATACCTCTGTAACACCTGGGGATACCTCTGAAACGCCAGGGGATACCATTGTTACACTAAGAGATACCTCTGGAATTTTCGAAGAAGCCTCTGTAACATCAGGTGATACCCCTGTAACACCGGGAGAGACCTCTGTAACACCAGGAGATACCCCTGTTACACCAGGAGAGACCTCTGAAACACCAGGAGATACACCTGGTGTAACAGGTGTATCTCCTGGTGTTGGTGGAGATACTCCTTCAACACTAAGTGATACCTCTGTAACACCAGTTACACCAGGAGATACCTCTGTAACACTGGGAGAAACTCCTGTGACACCAGGAGATATTTCTGTTACACCGGGAGATACTTCTGTTACACCAGAAGATACTTCTGTTACACCGGGAGATACTTCTGTTACACCGGGAGATACTTCTGTGACACCAGGAGATACTCCTTCAACACTAGGTGATACTCCAGTTACACTTGGAGATGCCTCTGTAACACTGGGAGAAACTCCTGTAACACCAGAAGACACTTCTACAACACCAGGAGATACTTCTGTTACACCGGGAGATACTTCTGTTACACCGGGAGTTACTTCTGTTACACCAGGAGTTACTCCTGTGACACCATGAGATATTTCTGTTCCACTAGAATATACTTCTGTTACACCAGGAGATACTTCTGTTACACCGGGAGATACTTCTGTTACACCGGGAGATAATTCTGTTAAACCGAGAGATACACCAGTTACTCCAGGAGATACAGTTGAAACACCGGCAGGAACTTCAGTAGCATTTGGATATGGTTCAGTAGCATTTTCTGATATGCCTGTGACATAAGGATAAACTTCAGTGACTTCTGCTAGTGTTTCTGTTGAGCCATAAAATATTTTTGTGATTCCACTAAATACTTCAGTAAGAAGGGAAGAAACTGTGGTAACTGGTGTCACTTCAGTTGTGCCTGGATATATTTCTGTTTCATTGGAAAGTGACTCTGTGGAAAGAATTGGTGATTCTGAAGCTCTTGGAACTATTGTTTCATTTAAAACGCCTTCTGGTGAGAAAGATGTTGAGGTTACTTCAAGTGGAATTTGTGTTTGCTGGGTGACCTCTGTGACATTTTTCGAAATTTCAGTAGTTTCAGGATATGCTTCTGTCAGTTCTGTGATATTTTCTCCAACTTCTTTTACTGTGCTAGCACCTGGATATGCTGTTGTTGCTTGGGTAGAAGTTTCATTGTCATATATACGTGGAACTCTGCTTGATATTTCAGTAATAACTTCAGTGACCCCTGACATAGCTGATGCATTTGTAGATACTGCTGTGGTGGCTAAGTATATTTCAGGAATACCTGTAGATGCCTCAGTTTCAAATGGGTGCACTTCTGTAATGTTTAAGGGGGGCACCTCTGTGACACCAGGTGACACTTCTGTGACACCATATGGCACTTCTGTGACACCCAGTGACGTTTCTGTGATTTTTGGTGAAACCTCTGAGACACCAGGTGACGTTTCTGTAACCTTTGGTGAAACCTCTGTAACACCAGGCGATGTTTCTGTGACCTTTGATGAAACCTCTGTGATATCAGGTGACATTTCCGTGATCTTTGGTGAAACCTCTGTGACACCAGATGATGTTTCTGTGACCTTTGGTGAAACTTCTGTGACACCAGTTGACACTTCTGTGACACCATATGACACTTCTGTGACACCAGGTGACGTTTCTGTGACTTTTGGTGAAACCTCTGTGACACCAGGTGATGTTTCTGTGACCTTTGGTGAAACCTCTGTGACACCATATGGTACTTCTGTGACACTAGGCAACCTTTCTGTGGCTTTTGGTGAAACTTCTGTTACACCAGGTGACGTTTCTGTGACCTTTGGTGAAACCTCTGTGACACCAGGTGACACTTGTGTGACACCATATGGCACTTCTGTGACACCAGGTGACGTTTCTGTGACCTTTGATGAAACCTCTGTGATACCAGGTGACATTTCCGTGATCTTTAGTGAAACCTCTGTGACACCAGATGATGTTTCTGTGACCTTTGGTGAAACATCTGTAACACCAGGTGAAACCTCTGTAGCACCAGGAGACACTTCTGTGACACCATATGGCACTTCTGTGAAACCAGGTGACGTTTCTGTGACTTTTGGTGAAACGTCTGTGACACCAGGTGACGTTTCTGCGACCTTTGGTGAAACCTCTGTGACACCAGGTGACACTTCTGTGACACCATATGGCACTTCTGTGACACCATATGGCACTTCTGTGACACTAGGTGACGTTTCTGTGACCTTTGGTGAAACCTCTGTGATACCAGGTGACGTTTCTGCGACCTTTGGTGAAACCTCTGTGATACCAGGTGACGTTTCTGTGACCTTTAGTGAAATCTCTGTGACACTAGGTGACGTTTCTGTGACCTCAGTGATACCAGGCGAGGTTTCTGTGAGCTTTGGTGAAACCTCTGTGAGACCTGGTGAGGTTTCTGTAACCTTTGATGAAACCTCTGTGATTCCTGGATACGCATCAGTGGTGTTAACAGATACTTCTGTTACATTTTCTGGCTCCATAGTTGATGATTCTTCTGTTGATGCATAAAATATTTTGGTAATTGCTGTAAATACTTCAGTTAGAATAGAGGATTCTGTTACACCTGGAGACACTTCTGTAATGCCTGGTGATACTTCTGTGACATTCAGTGGTGCAATTGTGATAATTGGAGACACATCAGATATTCTTGGCTCTAGTGTTACACTTGTGGAGATATTGGAAATATAAGAATAAGCCTCTGTTGTAAACTCTGGTTTTTCTGTTGAACCTTCGGGCTTTGGAGTTATCTCACTTATATTTGGAGTTGACATTGAATATTCCGTGACAACTAAAGTTTCTTCAGTAACCCTTGCAAGGCCCGTAGTATTCAGTTCATACTCTGTAACACCTGAGACCACCTTAGGTGTGCCTGGAGATACTTCTGTAACACTTGGAGAAACCTCTTTCACACCTGGAGAGACTTCTGAGACACCTAGAGATACTTCTGTGACCGAAGGATAACCTTCAGTGGCACCTGGAGAGACTCCTGTGACACCTGAAGAGACTTCCATGACTCCTGTCACACCTGGAGAAAATCCTGTCACACTTGGAGGGACTTCTGTGACACCTGGGGAGACTCCTGTCACACCTGGAGAGACTTCTGTTGCACCTGGTGAGACTTCTGTGACACCTGGCGAGACTCCTGTGATGCCTTCAGAGATTCCTGTCACACCTGGAGTAAGTTCTGTGACACCTGGAGAGGAGACCCCTGTCACACCTAGATATATGTCTGTGGCACCTGGAGAAACTCCTGTAGAAACTCCTGTAACAGATGGGGTAGTCTCTGGGACAGCTGGAGAAACTCCTGTGACAGATGGGGTGGTCTCTGTGACAGCTGAAGTGACTTCTGTGACAGCTGGAGAGACCTCAGTGATGCTTGGGGAGACTCCTGTCACACCTGGAGAAACCTCTGTGATGCCTGGGGAGACTTCTGTGACTCCTATCACACCTGGAGAGACTTCAGTGACACCAGTAGATATCACTTCCGTTACACCTGGTAATGTCTCAGCTGCACGTGATGAGACTTCAGTTGCCTCTGATTTAGGTAGTTCTGTGGAACCACGTGAAACCTCTGGAATACTGGTGGTCGATACTTCTTTCTTTATAGAAGAAGTTTCTTCTGGCACTGTTGTTGAGTAAGACTCTTCTGTCTCAGCCGTGGATCCCATTGTAGTTGTTGGTTCAATCTCTTCTAAAGTGATTGTGTCAGTTGATAATACTTTGTCAATTAAATGAATGACACCTCCCTTTGCAGATATATTCCAATACAGCAGATCTGAATCATCAACTTTAGCACATCCATCTGAAACGAAAAAAAAAATTTTTGATAAACAGATGTAAAATATCTTAAGGTACTAGTATACTTGTGAACTGTATACCATTTTAAAAACATTAAAAAAACAATTATTTATATTTTCTGAGAATTTCTATCCAGTAAAAAAATATATTAAAAAAATAAATAAATTTTTACTTACCAGCATTTGGTGTAATTGTTAAAGATTGACCTTCAATAGTGGCAACAGTTTTCTCCTTTTTAAGTTCTTCACAGTTTAGTTGCTTTGGTAAAATGTGGTTCAGAAGTACCTCTGTGACAATAGAAACACAATAATCATGATTAGGTTTACAATGTGTAGAGAAATTAAAAATAATTTACATTTAGAATCATCTTGCAAAGCATCTTACGTTCGGCAGCTGATCGATTTTCAGAAATCAATTCAGAGAACGGCTTCTCAAGTTGCTTGAAAGCAGAGTTGACTGGAACAAACACAGTGTAAGGTCCGCCTGCAAAACAAGTTCAGTAAAAACTCATAATGTCATTTTCTTAGCCATTTATTTCATTTTCAAGAGAATGTAACAGAGGACTGTGGAACTTATTCGACCTAATTGGAAATAAGAAACAAAATCATTTCAAAAATTGGAAACATGTTACTATGTTATAATTGTTATTATTTCAATGTCATAAAATTAGGGTATGTAAATTTTTGTTTAACAAAATTTCAGGAGTAAAAACTACTAATCCTGTAAGTATTTATAGCGAATGCGGTGCAGGAATCCCGGTTAGATTTCAAGAGCGGGTTCAATTTTATTCCATCGCGGATTACTGGTGAAAATGTGCCAATTACATAGTGTCATAACAAGACGAGGGATACAAAACATCAGGTATTTATATTCATTTCAAAATAAAAAGTAACAAAAAATATATTGATTTAATTTGACTATAAATTTACTTTATTTTCAGTAAAATAAATTCCTGACCAAATTTGTCCAATTCCTTCTAACACATGTTCTCCAAATAATTCAAAGAACAAAATTCGCCAAGTTTCTTACCGGACTGAAGTTTCGTAATAAGTCCCGTTTCGTTCAAGGCGTTGAGCAACTCTTTGGCATTGGGCAGCTTTTTGAGGGTGGCCACCAGATCATCCACTTCTGGTTTGGTGGGCGGCGGTGGCTCGATGAGTGGCGGCCTCTGCGGGGGTGCTTCCGGTTTCTTTCCACCGAACAGACCCAACACGGTGCTCCAGATGTCCTGCCAGAACGTCTTGCGGGGAGCGGCCACAGCGGTGGGGTAAAAGTCAAGTGGCATCACTTGGTTGATCACATGCAACACGCCGTTGGTTGCGCCGTGATCGGATGACGACACGGTGCAGCCGTTGGGCAGTAGGGAAAATCCACCTGGAAATTAGGAAAATGTCCCTATCAGTGCAAAAATCAATACTATGGGCCAAATTGTAATTGAAGCTATTGCAATTTGCTTTGCAATTTAAACTATTGAGATTTTTGTAATTTAAGTAAAAGGTATTTTTTGTAATATAAGTTAAAAGTATTATTTGTAATTTAAGCTATTGGAATTTTTATAATTTTCCATTTAAAATATATTTTTTTTTCCTTTGCAAATTCAATTAACATGCTGACTAGAAATCAATGCTTTATGACGTTTGAAAATAATCTGAAAAATTGATCTTATAACCGTGACCAATAACTGAAAGAACAAAAAGCACCCACATGCGTCTGTAAAAAAATATCGAATTTTCCTAACCAAAATACGTTAAATTAGTTTAAATGTTTACCTACGTCATTTTACATGTGCCTATCCAAAAGTTCCACAATTAAATCCGAAAATACAAATCATCCGAAGTACGTATCTGATCAATTTCTTCAAGCGCACAATATATGGCGCCACAACACGGCACAGTTTATGCCAAAGTCACGCAGCTCGTGCTGATGTAGAGAACACCGGGTGCGTCACCCCACTTACCTGATTCGTTGGGCAGATACTGCAGGTACACCGTACCACCTCCCGCGGTCGGCAGCAATTGAGCCGGCGCCCAGGACGCCGTGTACACGATGCCCGGCACGATGTGGTTCAATAGAATGGCTGAGGGGTTAATCAAGATGAGATACAATAAATACATGTAGATTAGTCTCTGCTAGGTTTCCTTTTACCGCCGATAGAAGGCGCACATCAAGACGATATCGCCACTATATACAATGCAAAGTTTAACAATTGCTGCTGATGTTCTAAAATATGCCGTACCGTAATATGAATGTTACCGAATGCAATTCATTAGGTACCATAATATTTTTTTTCGTCTCAGTTCGGCGATTTATTTTATTTGTGTGTTTTGTGCCATCTATGTTTCTACGCATACATAAGTTTGGATTTCATTAGATAGCCTTTGCATTATATAAAATTTTATTTTTCACCCTTTTATGAATGTGCAACAAATGCCAATTTTATACTAAATGGAAAAATTAATGAAATTCGTTTCAAAATAACTAACTATTATAGTTATCAAACGGCGTACGCCTGAGTCTAAAAACACAATTAACCAAGCTGAAACATTGCCACTATTATAATTTGTATTATGAACGGATAATTCGAATACATTATTTAATTAAAAACATAATTTTTTACATATATTCTAATAATATTTTCAAAATTATTTAATTAATACTTCCGTGATCATTTTTCGAATTAACAGTTTGAATACAATAAATGAAATCGAAGTCTTGAAAACTTGAACAAGAAAAGTCGACAAGTAATCTTCAATTTGACTTTTGTCCAACAAAGAAATATCAAAATAACCAGTCTGGTTTTCGTGCCTTTCAATCCGGGCACGAAATCCTTAACACAGCCGAGTCACCCACCCACACTCGGGCCCAGGCTGGCGCGGCGGCCTTCGCTTACCTTTGAGCTTTTGTTCGCCTTCCGGCGTAGCAGGAACGGTTGAGGTCAAGGCTTTGAAAGCGTCGTTGGTGGGGGCGAACACGGTGTAGGGCTCATCACCTGCGGACCGACAAGAAGACGATTAAACGGGAGCATTGGGTCAAGGTGGCAAAAAGCCAGACGTATCGATTCGAAATAACGAGAATTCAAAAACATGTCACACTCAATTAGAACTATTCGGAATTACAATGGTCATCCAATTTTTAACTTGTGATTCGGTATTCTTCAGTGCTGGGTAGAAACAGAATGGAATAGTTCCATTCCTAGGAACCTTTTCTGAGGAACTTTGGAGCGCCTTGATTACTTTTCTTAGGAACGTGAATGATTTTCCTAGGAACACGTTCCTAGGAAATACACATGTGTATGATTATGATTTTCCTAGGAAAAGTTCCAGGTTCCTTTTGAAAAGTAACTAGGACTGGCTAGATCCTTTTAGGAACTGGAACGGGTTAATTTTTCATAGCACTAACGGGGGAATTTGAAAGGATTCCTTTTTTAAAAAGAACGGACAAAACACGGGTTACATCTTGTACATGTGTATAAGTTTAGCGGAGGACGAGAATTGCAAACCCGGAGAGATGATCAAACACTAAACGCATTGAATAAAAAATATGATCAGTGGCGGCGGGGCACCATCTCCCAAATAAAATCGCCATTTTTCACGCTTCTTAGTAAACAGCGTGGAATTAATCCGCTTCGGCGGAGAATTTATTCCTTTACAATCCTCCGCGGCCCTGCCGTTCAACTTGGGTACGACTCATCGTTATCTGGTAGGTATTGCAAACGGCTGCTGTGCGGGCGGTCCCAAATTCGAATCCCGACGCTAACTCTTTTTTAATCGATCCCGGGGTATATAGATGAAAATGTGCCCCTCACATATTGCCATAGAAGCATGAGGTATATAAAAAATGTTTTCGATAATTTGTTTTCAATTCAAAATTGGTGTTCAAATTTTTTCGCCTTTAAAAAGCAATTGTTTTCCATTTATTGGTTGGTTTGCGGTATCAAACTAAAATTACTTTTGTGAATTTTATGGAGAAAGGATGGGATCTGAGGAGGATATAGACAAAAGACTGGCGTCCTTCGGCGAAATACCCAGTATTAAAGTTGGTGATGACACTCGATACGTTGGAGTTAAACCAATTGTTATGTACAACTCACAGTATTCGCTTGTAGACCTGCGTTTTTTGGAGACGAAAAAAAAAAAGCGAAAATGAAATCCATTTGTTTCCAGTCTATTCCCTGCTTGTATGAAAAGAAAAACGATTTTGTTCAGGGTCGTTCTTTGAAGATGCGGACTCTCTTCAGTTTCGAAACACACCGAGATGAAACGAATCCATTAAGAGGGGTTTACACCCTCGATCTTTTCACTTTAGTCTCAATGGAACGTCATTCTGTTGGTTTCAGAAGCGTGGTGGTTAGAGTGTACGCCTTCTTTGGTCGGGTTAAGATGGCGACATTCTACGTAGCCGACGATCCCGGGTTCGATTCCCGGCGCAGGCTTTCGTTTATTAGTTAGCCTGGGGTACTGGCGTCACCCCTGAGTTTCTATTAGAGAGTCCAGAGCTTAGGGGTGGATCCTGCAGTCTGGCTATTCCAGCTGCCATCCCTCTTCCCTTCCCTTACAATTTACAATTTGAACCCGCAAGCAGTCCCTTGGGGAGCATATGGCGGGGGTCCGAAGACCAGGAAAGGACAATGCGTCCTATTTCAAAAGGCTAAGCACCTGGTGCTCTGTAAGACAGTTCCACTGTTCCACTTCCCTTCCCCTCACATATCTAAACAGAGACACAAGGGTGCAGTAATCCTGTAGTGCATGCACTAGGCGCTACGGTGATTTAAAATTAAAAAATTAAAAAAACAAGCCCAACAATACCGAAGCATCGTATCCAAATTTTTCACCTTCAAATTTCGCGGAAAAATGCAGAAATATCCGCGGATGTATCCGGCAAAAAACGCCAACCTTGAAACTAATCTGGTCATCTTGGGGAAAACATGGCGCCATTTACGTCTAAGCCGATATACAGAACAATTAAAATAGTTAATTGCTGACAGTTTTATTACGCACAACTGCAAACATTTGAATCCCACTAAAGCCTACCGCTATAGGGTGTATTTACTAACTAGTTGGTTTACGCCATCATTAGTGACTATTATGCATGCGAGGGTAAGCATTACCGTTGGCCATTTCAATGAGAATGCCTGTTTGTCTTTTAGATAAACGCTCGTACCAATTACCTGTATCAGCTCACTGTTGCTGCGCCATAATCAACATGGTATACGCGAATTGACCTCCGCATCATTATCCGGGCTGTTACGAATCATCGGCATAGGAATTACAATTTGTTTTTGTATAATCAAGTTAACCCTTCATTTGATGGGGTGACAGAAAATAACTAGCAATATTTTTTAAACATGCATATACACACATATCGATTCTATAATTCACAAGGCCCACAAGCTACTTTACCTTCTTATGAGCAATTTGAATTTAACGTTATGGGGACCTACAGTGTAAGTAGCACAAATTATGGATAACAATTTAAATTATATTTGAAGTACTAACAATGCACACGTTGCAATACCTTGTATATCCCGCCATCTACATTGGTTCTATTAAAAAAAAACCTTGATTTTTAATAGAAATTGTCAATGGTTGACACGGTATTGCAAAGTTAAGTGTTGAAACTAATTGCTCCGTTAATTTATAATTGCATATATTACGGCCAGTGGTTGTAAAAACAGTTATTACGTAGACATCTGGGTATGTTCAGTACACAGACACAGTGTATACGATTTACTCATGCTGAACCGTCAGCAGTGATGTATCGATGCTAATTGTAGGTCAACGGGTTTTGATGTCAAAATTATACCGGCTGTCGTCCATCTCTCTCTTTGCCATCCGGATTGCGTTATTACATTGAACCGTCGCATCCGAGACTGCAGATTTTATTGGCAAACAGAACGCCTCAGGAAAAATGACTTCCATATGAAAAATATTACTGTTATTCAATAAATATTTTTTTAAATGCCCAAAGAATGTCGCTATTCTCGTATTCACAAGGGCTGGTCTGAGATATGATAATTAATCGTTTTAGGAATGTCGGAATAGCTAATCAATGATAGATTGTACAGGGTGCAAAAACTTGCTAATTGTGGACACGTGTACGTCCCAGCAATTAAGGTAAAAACGGGCGATTTGACTAATGGTGCAATGCTGTCAGCGACTCTGCCTGACTCCAGATGTAGCGGATAAGACATTTAATGAAGGTACAACATTGCCAAGCTAAACACGTTTCATATACAATAGGCACTAGACAGAGGTTCACAACTTAGTTCAGAATTGAATTGATATTCGCTTGTTACCCTGCCTTTTTTTTTTGTTTAAATGCATTAAGGAATGTTAAATGTTGTTATAGTTTAAAATTAAATTGATTGTTTGTTAGCTATTAAGAAATAGTTTTCGTTAGTCTTTATAAAGATACCAAATATACATGCAATCAATATCACCAAAAAAGAACAATCAATATCACCAAAAAAGAACAATCAATAAATTCGAAACTAAAACATAATAAAATATACTGTATCAAATCGGTTAACTCCGTTATTTTAAACTTACGCAACGGCCAAAATACACTAACGTTTAATTATTAAAAATATCTCAATCTTGGTGAAAGTAACTGATTTGGCGTTACTGCCCAGATTTAGCATCACTGTTCATAGATAATAGATTATGCGGTGGAAACTCGCAACACGTCACAAGCCATAATAATTTTCAATTAACTTTTTTCCGTCAGTGGCGATCGCTATTTCTAGCGGCCAGACCCAATACCGGAGAAAGACGGGGGCGCTTGGGAAAATTTAATTAGCCACTAGAAAGTTCGCTGAAAAATGATGCAATAATTGCCACTAATTATGGGTTCGGAGTGGAATTTCTCGCGGCCACTTGGCGCCAAACCATGGTCAAACTCTATCCACCATGTCTGTGTAGTCTGTGTAGCAATTGATTAAACAATCAGTAAAATATTTTGTACGAGTAAATACATTTAAGAAAGATAGTATTTTTTAACTACTAGGACGTACGAGCAAATTTTTAGGACAAATATTTGTCGTCCGAAAAATTCCAGTTAGAAAAATTCCAGTTTTTCAACTGTTGGAACGTACAAGCGAATTTTTAAGTGAAATACATTATTTTCGTCCGAAAAATTCCAGAGGTCTCGGTCGTGAATGGAATCCGCGTCAGGAACATAGATGGCGAACTCGCTAACCACAATGCAGTGTTGAAGAGTAACGGTTCGAAAACGGGACGTTACTTTCGTTTCTTGCATTTTTGAGTAACTTTCTAACGGTTTAGTTACTCTTTTTCAAATAAGTTTTTTTGTAACGGTTTAGTAACTTTAATTTTCTGTCAGTAACGATAACTGTGACGTCGTCCTTATGTTGATAAATAACGAAGATCGTCATAGTTACTTTTTAAAAGTAACTTACTCAACTTTGCCACAATGCCACACGGCACCCAGTGTAAACTAAAGTCAGCGAGTGTTAATCGTCGACTTCGCTTGTTGTTACGTCGACGGCGCTTGTAAATTGCAGCATTTAACCTTGCCTCGATCTTTCTGCGAGACTGTTAAGGACAAATACCTTTGTGTTTACAGCGAAGGCGGGTGGGCTTTTTTTTGGGAGCCCATTAATGTTAATCTGAGTGTAGCGACAAGCGTTAATTAGACTTTATTTCTTTCTCTCCCCCCGGTCCGCTACGACGTGTGGGGACTACGGTACGCATACAGGAAATGCCTGACTACATAATGAATTTTTACAAGGCGCCCACTTATCGTATAATTACCGAGCCAACTCCGGAATAGAAATATATCTGGCTACCACCTTCCTTGAATGCCAAGCGTGCATTATTGAACGGCTTGAATTGTGTGCCTTATTTTTTCTTCCACTCTCTTGAATGGATAGGAACAAGGAATGGAATGGGCAAGTTGTTTTATTTTAGGTTTGTTATTTACAGGATGAAAATTCCGAAACAAAATTGTACCACGTGTCCTAGTTTTTCAGGAATGTGTGTAATTAATTAGAAGAGTTTTATATTCGCTAAATGCAAAATAATTTTTATCGGTTTTTGTTATTTATTCATTAATTTCTTGGCACATTTAAATATAATGCTAGATGCAGTGGCGTTGTCCGCGAGTAGTTACGTTTATTTTGTTTGCGACAGTACCGTTTACGCCTGCTACTGGCAATCTAGCATGACAGAGAAGTTATGCTTGGTTGCTCCTTTCCTTATAAGGGGCAGCAATGGATCTGATTTTGCAGTGTCGCAGGGCCGTGAAATTAATGATCATGCATCAGATTCTGGATTTGAGCATGCGTGTCAAAAAATAGAATTCTAATGACTACTAAAGTGTGTTGCAATTCATTAGCATGTTCTCTAAAAATACGTACGTATTTAAGAATTAGGGGTGAATTGACTGTCTAAATATAATTTATTTAAATATATACTATTGATCGTTTTTTTATTTGCACTATGAGAAATAATTACTGCGAAACAATGATTTGTCAGCCAATACAGCTACAGCACTAGGAGAGAAAAATAAGGATTTTTTCTCCGCAACCTTACTTCTTGGGAGGAGAGAAAAAAGTTGATTAATATCGGACGGCCAATATTTGTTAAGTTTGTTCCCGCCCTTCAGCATTTCGACCGGAAATTTTCAGAATTACTCGCATTCACTCAGGGCTATCTCTTAGCTGACGTTTTCTGTTTGGATAGGCTGCGCATTTCTTCAATAATAATTTTTGTGTACACAAAGCCACGTCGGTTGCCACAACAAAGTGACTACTACCACTCGTGTGTGTCTCAACTGTGTAAAAAGATGGGGAAAGGAAAGGAAAAAAAAACCTTGGCCCGTTTTTGCACCTGTAGCCATGAATATCAGAATTATGTGCCGTCGCTGGTATCTTTCTCTCATTTAATTCACTGTACTCGTCGTGCATCCGCAAAGCGACAGCATTGGTGATTCTCTGAGGGAACTCAACAAAATACCTCACTTCAAGATCAAGCATTTTTGCGCGAGGTTAATTGCGAACGATGCTTCAAGTCCAATGTTTCCACAAAAAAAATATTGCTTCAAGACCAATATTGCTACGGTCAACAATTTCAAAGTGAGAATTCCAAAATTCTTAAGTTGCAACTAAGGGTACTGACTTTTGGCCCATGCTTGTGTTCGGTTGGCGTATTTAAACTTCCCGTGTTACGACCAACAAGCAAATTTAATTAATAATAATTATTATTATTTTGCCACAATTAATGTTCAGGCCCATGCTTGTGGTCGGTTGTGTCTAAGCAATTGGACATATGATGATATATATATTTGATTAGATTGGACATATATATGATTATATTTCTCTATAATTGAGAGATATGCCTGCAATCGTTATATTTATATCTGTTTCCACACTTAGATTCATTAAAATATAAAAAAAAGTCTGATTATATATTTTTTTTAATTCCAAAAACTTTTGTGAATGAATATTATTGGGAATCCCATGATGCTTCATAGTCTTCATTCCCATCTTCTCTAAAAAAAACCTTAAACACGAACAGATTACAATCTGAGCTGTAACTGTTCCATTGTCTGTGGGCACACGCCATGCACGCAGAAGAGATACGTTTGGGCGATAAGCGGTATTTGTGATGGGCCGGAATCGGTAAGAGTGAAGGGCGAGGATTGCAGAGGGCGCGCTGGTCGACTTCGTAATTGCCAGCAATAACTTATGATGGACGTCGCCGGCTGCCAGGCGTATCCTGGTGGATGGAATTTCTCAATTTGTACTCGCTCCCCCGTTACATACTTATACTTGGCGGGGACAGCCTTCGGAAATGGCAAAGAACGGGTAACGGGTTGGTAAGCCCGAGTGCCTGGACCTTCTCCTGCGATAAGGAGGCCTATCATATTCAATTAAATAAACTTTCGCTTATTTTTAAATATTCAACAGTTACAATAACTGTAGTTGAGTCTGCTGTAACTGACGAATATAAATGTCTCACTGCAGGGCATTTAAAATGGGTAAAATTTTATTTGTAATTCAGGGTCAATTGCGCTTTTATTTTCACATAATTACGGGTAATGGTAGCTTATTCGGGTATCTTATTTTGATAGCTTATTCAGGGATTAAATAATTAGGCGCACCAATTTCTAAAACTATTACAATTTGCGCTGTAAATTTATTCAATATTTTAAGATGTTACGGGTGTGTTAAATTTATTTTCGAGCCACCTACAGCGTTTCTTCTGTATATTTAAAAGGGTTTAAATTATTTCATCACGACTTGCATTTAAACAGCATTAACAATAAGTTGTTCCTGAAATAAGAATAATATGTTTAAGCCTCCTTAAAAATAAAATCAATGTCCCACTATACCAGAAAAAATACTTCAATGTAATATTGAAATAATACTGATTTTAACGCCAGTAGGAAAAAACTTAGTGACCGAAACAATGCCAAAGAGGCAGTTCACCACAACACTGGTTTAAGACGCATTCACTTTGCATGCCTCCAAAAGAAATACGCATCTCTGACCCTGATGGGTAGTCAGCCTTTTTCCGGGTCAGCATGTGCATAGCGGGTCAATCCACGGACAGGTTTCCATGATGACGTGATCGGTACGATAGCAACAAAAGGTCGTCGCGGGAGATAAGGAAGAAGTTGCATCAGCGAAACGTGCATCTCCTACACAAGAGATGGTTCAATAAGATGCGTGGACACAGGGACTCCTTCAAGAATGCACCTCCTTCAACCCCCCATTTCCAAACACCAAACTTGAAAATTCTTTCATTGCCGCTCAGAACAGCTTATCCGATGCACCTCGTTATCCTTGTAAGGTGGACAAAGAAACGCCCTCACACCGACTGATTGATCGATATTATCGATCATTTCGATTTGGTGTTTTCGTTAGTCCGTTGCTATAGTGGTTGTACCGTTCCACTATTGGCTATCATTACATACCTTATACTGTGTACACAGTAAACTGATCTATTTGGCCTTCAAGGTATATTAAAAAATGAAGGAATTCTCATTTAATAATGTCTGTTTTTAAATAATGAAATTTAATTTTAGATTAACTTTGCGGCGTTGTATATATTTTCGAAAATCCGACAATTTTATAGATTATTTATACACACTTGTGTATGATAATCTTATCGATTTTCAATTTTAATTTTTTTTTCAAAATTATAGCAATTTCACCCAAATTTTAAATAATCTCTCTTCACTTAAACACAGCTGAAGATCGCAATGGTTACCGTGAAACCGTTAGTATTTATCTTTGATATTACCTATTTATATGTTTTCATTCTATTAATATTTATACTTTATCGCACATGAGGGATGTGAAAGATACGCTTGAAATATTTCGTCGAATAGTTTTTAAAAAGTAAATGTGCTCATTCTTGTCTATTTATATAGCCCGCCATTTTGTTTCACTCTGACCTTAACATTTCTGCAGGCCTTCATTTATACAATTCACCTCGTTGGTTTTGGTACAATAGGTCAATTGGCTTTACCGATAGCTAGGAATTTCTCCCCTATCATTATCACTTGTATTCGCAGTTTATTTTATCCGGATAACAATGAGCTACCCATACACCACCTAGAGCTAGAGAAAGTACACAGACCGCAATGACTTTTATATTTTAGCAATAGTACGGAATAACACGTTTGGCGGGTCTGTCTATACCAGCGCTCTGCGCGCGCTTTTCCACCAAATAGCCGCCGATATTTTTTATTGTTTGTTGTTTTCTCTCGTTCTCAAGATCGGGCCCCGATCATCGTCATCGACTAATCGCATAAATAAATAAGCTTTCATACCTCGCAGTGCGAGTCTGCGAGCATTCCTTTCGTCTGACGCAGTCCCAACCAGTGATGCATCTTTTTTATTTTTTTGTGTACTCTTTTATCGCCCGCGTGACGTCACAAGGGTTACACCGGAGTGTCGTGACCATGATGACGGTGGTGCCGTGGCAAAGCCGTTCCACCCCCCCACCACCCCCCACTCCACCTCACGTTCGAATTGGTGGCCGATTACCGATGCAGGAACGTGCCATCACTCAAAAAGTGCTGTTGATCAAATATGATATGTGAGGGAGGTGCAACCTGTGGCCCCCGAGGACGTTTTTGTTCCAGCACGACGAGACAGAACGAAATGCCTTAATTTTTTTTAAAATCTGTTAATAGATTCTATCAATATTTCAGACTCAAGGTCTTCCCAGGATCTGGTCATTTCTCCTAGACTAAATTTCAGACTTAGGTCGAGATCTTTAGCGTGTATCTGACAACGTACAGACACGGATCCTATTGCATGACTTTCACTCTGAAGGAAGGAGCGATTACGAATACCTCGTCCGAAATATAAAAAAATAGAGATCTCGGTAGGGAATTGAACCGGGCGATCACGAGTCTTATAATCCGTCTCGCTAACCACTACACTACTTCGTACGCCTCGATACTTGTTTAGTGGGCCATTTTCAGGTTGGCGGCCCGCACGGGTTGAGCAACCCCACGAGATTTACTGTATTTAAAGGTGTATATATATATGAACAGAAGCGCCTGTCAGGGGTGTTCAAATGCCGTCACGCTTTCATTGAGGTTGTTTGAATAGGTCACCACGTACTCGTCTACGTGAGCCTGTGTAGCGGCTTCTTGAGAGCTACGTGAGCGCACTACGTGAGCGTCTGTACATTCGAGTTAGAAAAAAAGAGCGCTTGGCTACTATTTCTTGAGCGACGTATTGTGACGTCCTAACCGATGATGAAAATGATGATATTTCTTTCCTGTTTTTTTTTTTCCGCTGGTGTTCGTTAATTGTGTTTGTTGGCAAAAGGTGACGTCATCTGGATAGACATCGTGGAACCGTTTTGAAATTAGGAATTCTGTAGGTTTTCTCGTTAAAATTTATCGAGGCTTTGTACACGCGCTCACGGTAAATTGTGTGTTTTTGAACCTTGTTAAAAATAGTAATTTTTTTTCATTGTTCGGTCAGACTTTGAACTGCGTAGATTAGGAAATATCGTTCAGTAAATAAGCCTAATTGGAATTTTATGGTTCGCTTGACTTGCATTTTACGCACAGTTCAAAACAATTAATTGTGTTTTTTTTTTTTTTTTTTTTTTTTTTTCAAATGCCAATGATAGCGAGAGCATATAATGATGGATTGGAAAATAAATTACTATTTGTGTTTCTTGAAGCGTATTACATTTTGAGGCAAAATGAATTAAGGTGGATAAAATGTAACACAGTGTGCCGTAGTGGTTAGCGCGGGCTAACTACCATGGCCGTGATCCAGGGTTCAATTTTCGACCGAACTTCTATTACCTAATTCGCACGCTAGCGTTCTTTCGTAGGTAAAGCCATGAAACACGTTACTGTGCTCACTGTGTTACGTTACACTCTAAAGAACCCGACCTGGGTCAGAAGCTTACTATAGGCAAAATTTAGGACTGAAACGTTGGTAAAACCCCTTAATGACCAATTAAAAAAAAAATGATAGAAAAGTTGATAGTTTACGTTTAATAAGCTTCAACAACGGTTTCTTTTAATAAAAAGGACGAGGTAAAGTATGACTACACGATTCAAAAAATTACGAAAATACCGAAGCAAATAGATGAACTTTGGTAAATTAAATTCAAGCTAGTCAACAAAACCATAAAAAAAATTTTCAACCTGCCATTTTAATGTTGAACTTGACCTATACCTAAAACGCTCATTCCTTTCCTATGAATCCACCAAGTAGCCCCACCAAGTAGTGGCAGTAAGTCACCTCTAATCTAATGAACTTTGGTAAATTAAGTTTTGAAAGTCAAAAAGACTGGTCAAGCTACATGATATTGTAGTACAAGTGAGTCATCGTCTCATCAAGATAAGGGAACCCATCCCCACCCTTCGTGCCCCTGCATATTGAAAAACACGGGTAATCCTGTAACACGAGCCCCATAACTCACTCTGAGGCGGATACGCTAGCCACGCACACATACATGTACACAAGCCAGCGTGTGGGCGTTCTGCGCGAGCCATCAAACACGCAGATGCTGTAACGCGTAATGACCACCGTAGGGATCCGATGGCGCCAAAGAGATCGTGAGCCATTAGACGATTGTAGGGGGCGCGCAAGGTGGTAGTACGAGCGCGCTGAGATGATGGGAAGTTAATGGTTTTCAAGGGCAATGACGACTCTGATATTGAGTTGCGAGCCTTCACCAATAGGCGAAAGAAATGGGTCGAAGGCTTTTCTAAAATACATTCTGAGTATTTGCGCTATTGGCTTTGTGAGAAAAGGCGCGAAACGCGGCAAAACAGCCGAATAAATTGAAAAGTGGAGCTAGGGTGACCAAATGAAATTTCGAATATTTACCATTGGGCGAGCGAAATGGGTCGAAGGCTTTCTTAAAATACATTCTGAGCGGTTGCGCTATTCGCTTTGTAAAAAAAAAGGCGCAAAATAGCCGAATAAATTTAAAAATGGAGCCAGTAAAAAGGGGAAAATAAATAGGGGGTTTTCACTATAAGGTGAGTCAAATGGGTCGAAGGCTTTCCTAAAATTAATTCTGATTCGCTATGTGAAATAAGACACGTAATGCGTCAGCATAACCGAATATGTTGAATATTGGAGCCAGTGTGACCAAATAAAATAGGGAAAATTTTGGTCCTACCTTTCAGGTAGTCGCTGAGATTGGTCTTCTTGAGCGCCACCATGAAATCACTGAGATTGGGCGTGTAGCCGACCACGTCGTGCAAAGTTCCGTTCGGCACCGGATACAGGAAACGATCGATGACGTGGATGATGCCATTGTGACCGATGATGTCGGAGAGGATCACACGGGCACCCTCTACAGTTTTGAGCTGCAAACAAGAAAGAATAGCTTGTTAATATTGGATAGGGTAGTGTGAAGTTACCGAGGAAAATAACGACGAGTTGGTTCAAGTGAAGGAAATAATAATTAAATTTAATTCGTGACACTTTCGACGTTTAATTCACGACGACTACCATTGTCGGTTTTCATGGCGCTGCCCGTAACTTGCAATAGAAAGTTAGGGGAAAAGTTCCCGTTCCAGATCCTACAGAAATAAAAGGGATATAGACGTTTCTACGTCCCTCAAAAATGGAACCAGTTCCTACGAACGGAACTTTTCCGTTCCGTTCCTACCCAACACTGAGTACTGATAAAATATCACTGATAATGACTGAGGAAAGGCGCTCATAATATTGGGGCTTTGGATTATCACTGGATGGCGCTGGTTTTAAACAAGTAACTATGGGCACCTTCCGCCTACGATAATATATGGTAATATTTTTGATCGAAATATTTGATGAGATATTAGCATCGGATGGCGACAACCATTCTATACATGATATCTTTCTTACATCTCTACCTTTACCGATTGCAGAATATTAAAGATTTTATTATTTCGTGAACAGACTTTGAACACTTACCGTAGTGTTGCCGTAGGGGTCAGTGCGGAGCGGTTTTCCTTCCACGGTGGCGATGCTGACGTTGGTGCTGAGGTCCTCGGAGGTGAAGTGACCCGGGGCAATATGGTAGAGAAGCGTCTGACGTAGTTGCTCCGGATTGGCCAGCAGGGCTTTGAGGTCACGTGGTGGCAGCGAGGCCACGGCTTCGTCGGTGGGTAGGAACACGGTGACGCCGTCTGTAAAATGAGTGGAAAACAAGAAAACAGATTGTAAATTTGTGGAAGCGAAAAAAATTATACGTTGCGGAACTATGGGATGTGCGTCATAAACACGACAACGCACTTCCGATGGGAAATGTTTAGAAATCAGCCTAAGGCGGCAGATGACACGTGACGTAATTTTTTAAAGTTAAAGAATAACCAGTCGAATGTCGTCACAATTTTAAGAAAAAAAAAATCGGAAAGCTATATTGTCTAATATTCTAATATTAGACTTGAGAGAATCATTATTTTAAATTAAGATAACAATTGAACATATCGTTTTCCTTGTTTGGGAATTCGTTAGCCAGTCTCTTTAGCAAAACCAAAATGTTAATTAATCACCATACACTATGGACTTGAAATATGTAATAGATATTAGGCCAACCCTTCACAGTCACTACTCCAATACAGCTCTTCCAGATAAATATGATACAGAACATTTTGGCATTTACATTGCGTTTCATAATATTCAATAATTGTTTTTCTTTTAACAATCAAGCAATTCTTAATCACAGTCCATTCAAGACGAGACTAGCTCAAGACGATACCATAATCGTCTTGAGCACTAAACTCCAAGCTGAAGGACGCGTAGTATAATTAAATTCTCAATGCCAAATTTTTAATTTTTCTTTGTTTCACAATAGACTTTCTTTTAGAGAGATGGACTGAGAAAAAACTGGGCAAATTGAGTTGTGTCGTTGGTATCTTACTGTCGTGTAGTTCTCGGAAAAAACATGTTCACGATTTTTTGTACGTTACTCTGATAAATACGAGTTTCTGCAACAGGGGATCCAGCGACAAAGCTCTCGAAATAGCCGCTCACGAAGTCATTATCACTGCTGCAATTACCGCAGAGTTGTTGCCGCAGATTCAGGGTTTGAAGGGGTTTTCCTCGAAAAATAGTACACGCCATAATTCGTGAACATAAATGTTTTATTCAGTTGCGAAATTGTGTATTTATGAGCTGACTTAAAATAAATTATTTCCCGTAATGTTTGGTTTTTTTCCGTAATGTTTCCCGTAATGTTTGGTTTGCGAAGGCGCTTAAACGGGTTATGATTATTTGATAAGTCCGTCGATTTATTGCTATTTGTACCAATGATATTGTTTATAAATTCTAGAATGAACAACAACAAAAAAAGCAATTTCGACGCAACTCGACTTGTCCAGTTTAAACTGGGCACCGCTTGTAACGCTTTAAAATTGCGAGAACGGCCAACAGAGGGCAGCACCGTTATGTTTCGTCCGTCGAGAGTTATGGCCGACATCAGTACAACCTCAACACTAATTATATTCACGATGATTAATAACTATCTGACGTACACACAGCGCGCATGGAGTTGATATAGGCACGACGTTCTCTTTAGAAAATACCTTTATATTCGGGCGAGGGGAGTGTAGTGAGAGAATCGTGAAAAGGAAGTGTGAGAGAGGCCGAACGCGCGCACCTTATTTATTTTTATTTTTTATTTTTTTAAGTCTCCGCTATTACATGTATTGAGATTAAGAGACCGCCCTTTGGTTGTAGCTTTAACCACATCGTGGTTAACCGAAAGACGTGGGCTCGAGGTACCCCGTATATGTACTTATTAATGGAGTCAAACCTTTTAGGTGTCAGAAAATAATGAATTGGTGAATGTTCATGACCTTCCATTTAAATGAGTGTTTCTTAATGAATTTATGAATGAATATGTACTTTAGAATAACGTTTCACGAAGTGTGTAAATTTACGAGCATGAATTGATTTTTTTTGTTGCAATAATCAAATTAAAAATTGAATAAAATAATGTTAAGCTTAATAAAACATTATTTGACAAGTTTAAGAAAGTGAAGCCATATTTGGATTACCTAAAAAAATGCGTTCACTTATTTCATTCAGCGAATCAGTCTCAGATAAAAACATTTCTCTCGTACATAGCGTTTGACGGATACTTAATTAGGCATCGGCGTTTTACAAGAAACATTCGAGAACTATTTCTACATGGATAATGGTTTAAACGGAAGGAATCGTTGTTGAAATTAGGTTTCTAGTTGGCCAGCCTGTTTTTTTTTGTTTTCTTTTTGTATTATCATCTACCTGTCTTAGGTAGGTCAAGGGTTATTTTCTGTCTACAGATACAGGTTTTCTAGTTTGGTAGTCCATTACTAAAGAGCTTGTTTGCGGTAAGCCAATGTTCATTTTTGTTTTCGCATCGCATTAATGTAATTAAAACGAAGGAAGGGGCTGCGCCATTAATTTATCAAAGCGGGTGAATACTATGACCTACAGACGACAGCAAACATGCTATTAAATTGATACACAAACAGACGCTAGTTTTGGGCCTTGATAGCCTTCGACCCATATAAAAAATATGCAGATTCATTAATCAGCGCCTAACCGGCTACTTAATTTTGCAAGTTAGAACGAAAGTTGTGGAAAAACGAATGTTTGATAGCAAACAAATCGGACGATGTTTCATTTTTCGAAAAACAGTCAATATTTTTTAAATGCCAAGTTTTAGCGATTCTTGCAATCTTTTGTGGCAGCTGCACAAATATCTAATTTTTCGTTTAAAATTTTAAACATTAAAACAATTTTTCATTTTGATACAGTTTAAAAATTTTAACAATCAATTCTTGTTTGTTAGTTACTGTATTGTACCGTATAAATATTTAAAAATGAAAATTTTATCTGTGCATAATTTAAAGTATCAAAATATCAAAAATATGAAGGGTTGGAAAAAAGAACAAATAGTTAATATTACCTATTAGAAAAGAAGCAGAAAACTTCAAGAAATTATTTTAAAAGTTGAATCTTTGGTCACAAAACATTGTACTATGATATTCGAGACAGGAATAGTTTTCCCAAAACTTGCTACGAAAAAATGGGGCCATTTCACTTGTGCCAAGCACAACATTTAAAAAAAAAAATTAATTAAATAAAATAAAAATGGGGCTTTCCAGGCCGCTCCAACCGCTCATGAATATTTTTACCTTTTCCTTTGAACGATGCCCGACAATCGGCCAACTGCAGCAGAGTCAAAAAAGTAGTTCCGCTGAGCCCTGGAAGAACCTGGTAGATTGTCTCATTAGGCGGTTGCAGGGCCGCTCCGCTAGGCGGCGCCCCCACTCCCCACACGGAGGCCGGCGACCTGTACACGTATCGAGTGATGGTGCCGTTGGGGGCGCCAGGAGTCTGACCGCGACCGATCGTCAGTCGACGTGCTTTCACCGTGTAGTTGTTGGCCGCCAGGTGTCCCTTGCGTAGATACGAGATGCTTGGTCGTTCGAAGACGAAGCTGG